>JACJUY010003865.1:39994-65261 GCA_014220935.1 Platorchestia sp. MABIK | reverse complement strand
GGAAGGTTGCAACAGAACGTTGTGATTTTGATGAAAAGTGTACCAGATTAAAAACAAGAATTTAAAGATGACAACAAATGTTCCAAATTCATGGGAAGTATTTGAGATCAAGTGAAAACTTGTCGCAAAAATTTGCGGCGTACACAAGAATTTTGTATCGAAAGTTTGTATTTAATGAAGATTTGCGTTACGCACAGCGCACCCGTATTTTTGCTTAACAATTAGAGTTCAATTTTTTCTCCGCTCATATTTTTCAATAATTTGTGATGAATAACATGTACATTAAAAAGAATATGAAATAGAGATTAGTGGCACGTGGAAGCATTGTTGATTAAGTACCAATATCTTACAAAGATTTTATCGAACGTCTAAGAAACAGAGTTATATTGGTGAGAAACACGATATGCTAAGTGATCCCTTTGAGGAAATTCAACCTTAAAGCACCATGACACTGTTCGTTACATTCATTTTCTAAACCAAGATTCGTTACAATAATCCTCGTAGAGAATGTTGAGAGTCGAGCAGGTGGCTGGATGTGTGTGAGTGCCTTACGTGATCTGAAGCACTACTGTAATTTTTAAGAGGGAGGTACGCCTCTTACGTCAGTTTTGAAGGCGTGTTGCGTGAGCTGTAGGATTTGTAGGAGTGATTGAGCGGCAGCCCCTCTGGCCGGCTTGGAAAAGTTTACGAGTGTTGCATGTTCAGAGGAGTCAAAGTCTGCGGGGTGGGAGATGTGTCTCGAGCTCTGCGCTACCTGGAGAAGAATTTTAAAGCAAATGTGAATACGAACTGCATGAGAAACGTTGTTCGTATTAAAGCCTTCGACTTATTAATTGTTTCAGGGGAGACAAGTTATGCCTGAAGAAGAATTTCAAAGCAAATGTGAAAATGAAGGCTGCGTGAAGCTATAGAGAAACGTTGTTCGTATTAAAGCCTTCGACTTATTATTTACTTCAAGGTATAGAGGTCTATAGCTCTAGACCTGAAGAAGAATTTTAAAACAAATGGGAATATGAACGCTGCGTGATGCTAGAGAAACGTTGTTCGTGTCAACGACTTATTGTTCGTTTCAAGGCATACAGGTTCATTCATTTTAAATCAACACTTGCGTTATGTAACTTGTGAAGGAAGTTACGGATAGGAAATGTTTGCTTAAAAGCTTACCTTCGTGTGGAATTAGTGGTGAATCAAAAATGCAATAGAACTTGAGAGTAGAATCTCACGCAACGATTTGGAATACTTTTTTATTAACCATCGAGATTTTATGGCCTTTGAAAACCGTTTTGCCACTATTTACAGAGGAGAACCTAGTATTTTATGATTCATCGAAATTTATATATAAAAGAATAATACCGGATTACAAGGGCTAAGAATGAATTTCGAGTATTATTCTCACGTACTGGCAGACATTGTCTGTTCTAATCAGAGACATCATTTCTGATGTACGCAACCTTGATATAGATCGGATTTGTAAGAGGTATTGCTATCTTCACTGATTATTCATTTCTATCCAATTAAGTCTCCATTATTAACTTTGTAGAGACACTTTTTCATGATATTTACTGTTTTTTACTTTATTTTTTATTCGAAGGTAGTACCCAGGCAAAAAACGGTTGAAAAAATTCTCGGTTGGTGTTCATATCTATCCAATTGCGTCTCTATTAGTGCATTTGTTGAGGACACTTTTCCACGATATTTACGGTTTGTGATTTTTATTTTACTCGAAAGCAATACCCAGGCAAAACACGATTGAAAAAAATTATCGGTTAGAGTGATTGAGACTCATATAAGCTTATTTCGAGGTGAACTGTTGCGATTAAGGTAAAAAAAAATTTTTTGACGTTCATCCTTTCAAGTTTAAAATTCCTATAACTTTTTTAGTGATTCCTCAATGCATAAAACCGAGGTGCATTGATTCACTTTGAGCAAACTCATAAACTTTCGGGGAATGAAAAAGGTTATGAATGATGAATGCGGATTGTTTCTGAAACAACTTATTGCCAGCTTGTACCCATTTAAAAATTGAATTTTTAAGCAACATGAACAACTTTTCACGAGTAGAATCTCGATCGATCAAGCGAAGAATTTATTGGAAACTTTTATTTGCATGGATTCTCGCTGTTCAGTAATAAATGTAAAAAACTTTTTAATGAAAACCAGACGATCCAATTAACTTAAAGTTTTTCACGTATGAACTTCTAAATTTACTCACACAAGAATTTACTGAATGCCTGACACTAGGTTTGTACCTTGTTTTTTCATCATTTTGAAATGGTGATTTCGAAGTGCTGGTTTCAAAGTGAGAGCCTGTATTCCAGGGCTGATTTGAAATTTGAAATAGATCTCTAGAGATATTCGAACAGAACTACTGGTGAGGATGAGTAACATCAACTACATTTTTTTATTAGCTTTATTCTCGTTTGAGGTCATAGTACTATGTATTGTGATTTAATTATAAATATTAGCGAAACAATAATAGATGCGTTAACATATTTGAAAGGCGACCTAAAGAAAGAAATTTAATCAGGAATCTTTATTTTAAACAGTTTGATGAAGGTAATAGTTCATTAAAAATTTCAAGAGAGAATAAAAAACGTTCAAAAATACAACATATTCTTCTGAAGTGAACGTCGAATAACATCTCGATTTTTTCCAATTCAATTCAGCTGACCAAAAAAAGTATTTCTAATAAAATATCCACCAAGACAGCAAAAAACTCTGTAATATACTGTCGTTTCCTTTGTTATTTCACGTCAACTTGCAGTCGCTCATCTTCTAATTATCGATTCTCTTAATGAACATCGAGGTCGTTCGAAACATCGGCGAAAAGAACAGTCAATCAGGACAAGTCTTTGTCGAGGGGAGCGTTATGCGTTCGATGTGACGTGTTTTGAATCGGGCAGAGCTTCCATCGGACATTGATGGTCTTCTAGCAAAAAATTCCTATAATTAGATGGACTCCGAGGTGCAGTAGCAAAATAGAGTACATGCGAGGGCGATGAGAACGTGTCATTTGAAGCTTCGGTTTCATTTTTATTCAACATGTTCGAGCTATCATTTTAATAAGAGAAGAATGGTATTCCCAATAGTAAGAAGAATAATTCCACGTGTCGAGCCATGTTGGAACTATTATTTATAAGAAGCGAAGTGTGTTATTTCTAATGATGGGAAGAATAATGGAAGATGTTGCTCCATGCTGGAGCTATAATTTTTAATAAGAGAAGAATGGTATTCCCGATAATAGGAAGAATAATTAAACATGTCGATCCATGTTGGAGCTATAATTTTTAATAAGCGAAGAGTGTTATTTCTAATGATGGGAAGAATAATTCAACATTTCGTTCTATGTTGGATCTAAAGTTCTAATAGTGCGAGAATAATATTTGTAATAATTCAAAGAAAATGACTAAATCACGGGACACTCACTTTGCGTAACGTCTGCATTTAAGAGATATCGAGTTGACATGAATGTACAGTTGCTTTTGAGTGATAATTGATGATTGCAATTATTTTTCGTTGGTGCCTGTGCGTGATTGGTGCCTGCATCAAAATACTCTGGGACAACCCGAGAACGGGCCCTTTTAACTCGTCATTCCAATTTCCATTTTCTATTCTATTTTTTTCTATTCCATTTTGCTTTTCTGAAAGAATTGATCTGGCATCGCATGGAAAATACTAAATTCGCACACACCGATTGATTTTCAATAGAAATTTATCTGTGGGTGTTGTTTGCATCTGTCTAAAGTTTCCTTCCGATTGAATTGAAGCTTTAAAATACCCCTTTGCAAGAACCGATGCGTGTAGCAAAAAGGGTTATCATGAGCCCTGAAACTGAAGCTATGTTTCGTAGACCCTTCCGTGATTCCCTCGTGCTGCTCTTTCACGCGATGCAGCTCGCCTGCTTAATTATTTAAAGAAAATATTGGTAAAAATTGAATTGGACTGCGCATGCCAGAGCTACTCTCGACGTGCGTCATGAGATCGACAAAAACTTTCGTTATCCAAATAAAAACAGGTGCACATCCCCTCAAAAATTGTCGCAGCGACCACGTCATTAATAATTTGGTCGATTTGAAAATAACAATAACAATTTGGTTAATAATAAGCGTGGAAAGCAAAAAGCTCCAACTGCAATAAATCTTAATGAACTAAAATGTAACCGTTCTTGTGACCCATCTTTGTTTTGTACTCGTTAGTCGTTTTTGGTTAACACCGAAGCTGGTTTTCTTAGCGCTCATTTCAGAGGAAAAACAAAATACAAAACATGATTGCATACCACCGCGAAAGTGAAGTTAATTTGTTTGACGTAGTCCTTCATTTAATAAGGAAGAACTCCCATCACACTATTTTTAGTTATCAAGCTTGAATTCTGGACTTAATCGGAGCAGAAAAAAGCGTCATTTGTGCCTTTCTCATCGAACGTATGATTGATGAATCTGCAATCAGAATAAAAGCACTGCCTTCGCCCCGCAATTGCGATTCTGTCTTTCAAAGTATTTTTATATTATTGCGTAGGCGACAAAGTTGAACCAGCATAAGAAATTTTAGGTCGATATTGTAAAATTTGTGTAGAAAGAACCTGGAGAGGAACAAAATGTTCTGTAAAACACGCCACTATAAGTCGGTGAAATTTAAAAATAAAAATTTTTGTTGTAGTTCGTAAGTTTGATATTTTATTTTTTGACGACATGCAGAATGGCAGGGGCATGTTGAATTTAGGCACCAATTTTAGATCAGTGAGGCCCTGACTATACCTGACTAATATTCGTTAGACGTGAGCCAGGTTTTCAAGCAATTCAGGTCTCTGGCACGGTACATGCAGCAGGTTCTTTTGTTGACATCGCTACTCTGTGTGCTGTTTGTTATTGATAAAAATACTCAGGCCTGAGCTTTTTTCAATAAAATTCGGACACTCATTAATTTTCAACTCGTAGAAGTTGCCACATGCCAAATCTAACTGAACAAATATGGTGATAAGTGTGGGGTTCAAAGCCCTTAAAATTTGTATTATACGACGATATCGATAGAATTAAATAAAAGAACGAGAAAATAACCTCAACTCTGACGCGAAAATAACCGCAACTTCAACAGTTGTTTCAAAATTTGTCACTTGAACTGTTCAGACATTTGTAGTAAGGGGTAGTGGATAAATGCAGTCGCTCTTTCGGAAAATTAAACATGCTAATTCTTCAGAGTTAAAAATTTACTTTGACACGAATTTACTTCCAGGTTATACCATGGTTTCCCCGTCATGAGTGAAGTCCACGGTTAGAAATCGTAAGTTGAATATAATAAAAGGGGAATGTAATAGAAGAATGTTATTGAAAAATGCTGCGGAAGTTAACAGAAGAATTAAATAGAGAACTGATGCTTGATGTGCGCTTGTTTATGTCATGGTCGTAAGTTGAAAAAAATGATGTTACCTATGATTTTCAGAAAATCAAATGAAATTATGCATGAATAGTTATTGGGCATTAGCGTGATTTTTTCTACAGACAGTGATACTTAAGTCCACGGTATTTATCTCAGTGCAGATGAAGGCGCTATAACATGGCTGGGTGTAATTATAACAACTACTGCGCAAGTGAATTACGTGTTGACTTCCCACTGTGCACATTGTAATTTAAGTCGAATGACTATTTCCTCAGGCAATATTGTGCTTGACGCCCAAGAAAATGCCCAAGAGAATCTAGTTTGAGTATTTGTGAAAATCAAAATTTCTCTGGTTTCAGTTTTTATTTCGATTGGAACTTTTTCCTTAATGAGATCGGTTTGGGATATAATTTATATTATGTGCAAATACAAAAGCCAATACAGTTCCTCCTTTTTTACTCATCAAGCTCAATTTTTGTTGTTCATATAACAAAGACGTCGTACAGAAAAACGATCCAAACCCATTTCCCTCATCATCCACACACTACTTGAAAGTCATTCCCGAATTCACTCATTCATTTGCTCACATAAAAAAAACTAAAAACAGATTCGCATACTTATCACCAATCTAACTAGGAACATATGCAGACCGACTTCAATAATTCCCACTAACTATTTTCAAAGCTATAGCTTTTCCACAAGAAGTTTGACGAACAAATGCGTACAGCGGCATTCAGTGGAAATAATTCAAGATGCACGTATTGTGTGAGCGGCACACAGAGCATTCAGAGGAAATAATTCATGATGCACGTATTGTGTGAGCGGCACACAGAAATAGGAGCTCGCCACACCCCTCCGGCCGGCTGCTGGCAGGCTCCTCTGCCAGACGCGGGCTGTGTAAACACAGGCTTTGTGGTGTGTGTGTGTGGCGAGTGAGTGTCGCGTGTGTGTGGCGTATGTGTGGTGAATGTGTGGCGAGTGTGTGGCGAGTGTGTGGTGAGTGTGGCTTTGTGGTGTGTGTGTGTGTGTGTGTGGCATATGTGTGGAGCGTGTAGCTCTGAGATGCGTATTACTGTGTGAGTGGCTTTGTGGCGTGTGTGGCTGTGTGGCGTGTAGATCTGTGGGCTGCATAGTTTTGCAGTATATATCGTTTTGTGACAAGTTTAAACATGAAGGAAACCAGCCCTCATGGCCACGCGTCAACTGCAAGCGAGTTGTGACACACTTTACGCTGCCTGAGTGACTTGTTCTAAACGCACGTCAATTGCGAGTGGTCAACGAAATTTGTTCATGCAGGAATGACTTGAATATTGTCCTTTTTTTCTGTGGCATGGCAGAGATAACTTCGTTTGTCCGTCCATGAAAAACATTCGAGGTCTCTCGCGCTTCGAGCTCCGCTCGCTCAAAAGCTGTCGGTGCAGGGATTCGATCTGTTATTTCAGTATTTAGGAACGAAATGCGGCACTCGATGCTTCATTTTTCAGGGAAGATTGCTGCAGTTTGAAATACTGGTTAAAAATACGAGGTGCTTTTGATGGTGGACTTGACTTTCTTTTGAACGCTTATATCGTGGTCAGAGATCCTTTATCTAACTCGTAATCTTATCTAACCTTTGATGATGGACAACCAGAGCCACTTAGTGGAAGAATTTCTAAACATTACGAAGCATACATTCCAGGCTTCTCCTCCCTACTGGAGGGTAGCCGACAGCAGGCCTTGGTCCCTCTTAGTCACTAAGAGCGAGAGAAGTAGCACTGGCCGCACCAGAACTGCCCGGATCAGTAGCAGCCCAGCACAACCATCTTCCACAGTCAGGCCCGACAGCCATAGCTGGTTTACCCCGACCGCTTCATTGAGTGGAGCCCCTCCCCCCGCACAAGACAGGTCAACCCCATCACGCGCCGGCAGGTGTCCAGCGACAGCATCAAAAAATAAAATTACCTCCTTACAGCAATACAGCAATTTGAGAATAGTGTTCCTATATCCGAAAATAAATGAGAAGCATCTTCAATTTTACTTACGAGCCGATCACTTATTTTTTCACCACAGGTGTCCTGTGTGGCAAATGTGGCTTTGTTGCATGCATGTGTGGCTTTGTGGTTAGTGTGGTTTTGTGGTGAGTGGGGATATGTCGTCTGTGAGACTATGTGGCGTGTGTGTGACCTAAAGGCATTTGTGTGGCTTTGTGACGTGTGAGGCTTTGTGGTGAGTGTGGTTTTGTAGTGCATGTGTCTATGTGGTGTGTGTGTGTGTGACCTGTAAGGCCACACACCATCGGAATAAAAACTACACACCTGTGAAATATAATTCACACACCCGTGAACTGTAAGGCCACACGCCCCCGTAATAAAAATTACACACCCGTGAAATACAACCCACACGCCCGTAAAACACAAGCCACACGTCGTTAAATGACGTCTTCATTCTTCAATTGAACGAACATTACACGTGCTAGAAACACGTCAAAATTTATCATCACCCAAACATTTATTGTTTTACATACTACTTCTTTGTGTAAAGTTAACGAAGCTCATTTGGATATTTTTACTGAGGATAAAATACGTTGGTACTGACTTGTATGACTTGTGATCTTACGTGTGTGCTTAGATGAATTAGTATCTTAAGGGAGTTTAAATTTCTTTTGAATTGGGGAGTTCAACTTTACCTTCTGGCATAGGCACTCGGAGCCTTCGTCTTATTCTGAAAAAAGAGATAAATATTATTAAAATACGAGTATACTCGGTAGAAGCAGAACCAAATCGTTGGATCAAATACTGAACACGTTTGTGTCAAATCACTGTCATTTTGACAAAGTAGGTTTCCTGATCTCATCTATCCAAAAGCTATTTAAATTGACGATGCGCATAGATCATTAAATAAATAGAGTAATCGAGAATTTTAAGTTTTAAGTTTCTAAGAGTAATGGCAACTCTATTCCTTAGTTTAACCATCACTTTCACTTGAATCCAACTAGCATTCATTTCCACTAGCACTTGCAAATCAACTAATGAATTAAAAAGAAAGCAGGGAAAATCTTGCAACTATCATCTACACTAGCCCCCACAAATCAACAAATGAATTCAAAAGAAAGCAGGGAAAAGCTAGCAGCTAGCATCTACTCTGGCACTCACAAATTAACAAATGGATTCAAAAGACAGCAAGGAAAATCTAGAAGCTCATCCACTCTAGCACTCGCAAATCAACATTTGAATTCAAAAAACCCCTAGGAAAACCAAGGGAAAAAACATTCATTTCGATTAGGTTAAAATCCTCGACAGCAGCACCACGTAGATTCCAGTCGGACACCACCGCAAATCAAGGCGATGCTGCTCTGGAAAGCAACCTTCGCGGCATGCAACGCTCTAACTCCCTGACACAAGACTTTTATGGTTCTGACCCCCGGACTTGTGTGTTGGGCGATTTTTAGGAGCCGTGGAGCTGGCGGTTGGTGGTTAGTGTTGCCAGAGCGATGAGGGAGAGAACATGTCTTCATTATGAGAGTTTCTTGTTCCCAAGACCCGCAACTCTGAACCCACGGGACTGAAATTTCAGCATTCTCAAGGTGAATCAGAGCCTGCGCTTCTTGAAGCTAGATGGAGTTGGATCTTGCTCTCAAGAGTTTCAGTCTTGGGTTTTAAGCGAAACTTTGTTGAGGACATTGGGTATATTTGTGATTAAAATTTATGGAGGAATCATTTTAAATAACTAAAAGAGTTTCATCCGGAGTACGGTTTGGTATCTTCCATTTCATGCTCAAATTGAAGATCAAAGACTAAATTTCATTCAGCGCAGTCTTCTGAGGTTGAAGATACAAAATAAAGCTCGGCAATTTTTTTCTTTGCAATGAGCTATGAGACGAGACTCTAATATCTCCTTTGTCACACAATGACGTGAAAAGGACCTAAACGCTAAAATAATATACGATAACTTGGACAAGACTTGTCACTTTGTTGTTTCGTAATGACGGGGAAAGGAACTTGAAACTAGAATAATATTTGAGTACAAGTCGAATCACGTGAAAGCTAATCTGTTCCCAGGAGCAGCTTATAGGTATAGAAAGCTTGAAGTCATGCTTCGATCTTGCTTTTTAGCATCAAGTGTACCTTTCTGTCTATTGGAAGGGGTATTTCCATCTACTCTAAAGAGCTTTTTAACTCCGTAGAAGAATTCCAAACTTCTCACCTCGATTTAATGGCTCAATGCAGACTGAAATCATAAATGCCGCATTGGCTCTTTTGTTGCAAAAATTCTCAAATCAGTCCTTTTTTGAGGGAATTTGACGTTGAAGGTCACTCTGCGTATGAAAACTCTACAGGGTTTAATTTTACCGCATATCAACATCCTTGATTTCAAATGGCTAAAATACACTTGGTTGAGAACGGATTTCGTTTAAAAAACGACAAAATTTAAAAATTTTGAGCTGGTGAAAGCCACTCTAACAGCCATGAACAAACATTCAATGAACACAGAATGCATCCGCTTGACGAAACCGCAGCACGCTAGATATTCGAGCTTATTTTTAAATGATCTGTTTCTGTTCGCAAGATCTGTTTCTCTGTGCTGACTGGCTCCAGCGTTGGCAGCTCTATCACTCTAACAAATTCAAAGACGCTTCACTCGTTATTTGTACTTCGCTAAGTTCTCCACTTCATCTAAGGAACGCGCTAAAGAGTACTAGGGGATGCCATTACACGCTAAAGAATACTTGAGTAAACCATAACGCGCTAAAGAGTACTAGAGAATGCCATAACACGCTAAAGAATACTAGAGTAAACCAAAACGCGCTAAAGAGTACTAGAGAATGCCATAACACGCTAAAGAATACTAGAGTAAACCATAACGCGCTAAAGAGTACTAGAGAATGCCATAAAACGCTAAAGAGTACTAGAGTAAACCATAACACGCAAAAGAGTACTAGAGTAAACCATAACGCGCTAAAGAGTACTAGAGAATGCCATAACACGCTAAAGAATACTAGAGTAAGCCACAACGCGCTGGAGAGTACTAGAGAATGCCATAACATGCTAAAGAGTACTAGAGTAAGCCACAACGCGCTGGAGAGTACTAGAGAATGCCACAACACGCTAAAGAATACTAGAGTAATCCAAAATGCGCTAAAGAGTACTAGAGGATGCCATTACACGCTAAAGAGTACTAGAGCAAACCATCACGCGCTAAAGAGTACTAGAGAATGCCATAACACGCTAGAGAGTACTAGAGTAAGCCACAACGCGCTAGAGAGTACTATAGAATGCCATAACACGCTAATGAGTACTAGAGTAAGCCACAACGCGCTGGAGAGTACTAGAGAATGCCATAAGACGCTAAAGAGAACTGGAGTAAGCCACAAAGCGCTGGAGAGTACTAGAGAATCCCATAACACGCTAAAGAGTACAAGAGTAAGCCACAACGCGCTAAAGAGTACTGGAGGATGCCATAACACGCTAAAGAGTACTAGAGTAAGCCACAACGCGCTGGAGAGTACTAGAGAATGTCATAACACGCTAAAGAATACTAGAGTAAGCCACAACGCGCTAAAGAGTGCTGGAAGATGCCATAACACGCTAAAGAGTACTAGAGTAAGCCACAACGCGCTAAAGAATGCTAGAGTGTGTCATAACGTGCTTAACAGTTATAGAGTGCTAGAGGACGCCATAACGCGCTAAAGAGTGCCAAAGGATGCGAAAACGCACTAAAGAGTAGTTGAGGATGCCAAAATGTGCTAAAAAGTAGTCGAGGATGCCAAAACGCGCTAAAAAGTACCAGAATGCGCTAGACGTAACCGAAGCCGTCCGAAGGAGCCAGAATGGGACAGGAAATTAGAAACGTCGAGGCGCCTGTCAGGACCTCTCAGAATCTCAACTTTGAAAACGGTTAAAAGTTAATTAGGGTCGCTTTCGTTCTAAGAGATAAAACATTTTATAAATCTTCACGTTAGCTTGGATTCGCGAAATTGAATTCTTAATGGGTTTGAGGCCTCACAAAATAAAAAAGTTGAGTGGAACTTTCAGAGAACTGTCGTCTTCGCGATATTCTTGTGTTTGAAATAGCGACCTTTATCATTTTAAAATAATCGAAGCAATTTCCTAAGTGTGACATTCCTTTACATTTTAGGCAAGTTTAAAACCTTCAGAGGCCTTGAAATTCACTTCCTGACTAGCCGAATAGGGTGAATTTTACTGAAATATTCGTTATTTTTCATTTAGAATGAACCGGAAGAGCAGATGCCTGAAAATAAGATGAACTTTGAAGTGTGAGTGAGCGGAGGCTTGATTTTTCAGTATAAAATACAGCGGCTGCCACGGACTTGGATGATGAGTGAGAATTCATTGCAAAATTGATGAGCGCGAATAGACAATTTCATCTATCAATTTCTTCGATGAAACAGGGGACGGAATGAAAGATCGAGGCTTTTAATACCGCGTTGTAGAGCAATACTAATATAGTGTTTTCAAAAATTGTTTCTTAGTTTCATGGCTGTCAAATATAAATCTATGGGATATTTTATCACGCTGCATGACATTTTCTTCCGACGATCTTAGCGCGATCACCCATCTCATAAAATTAATTTTTCAATTATCATTCAAGAAGAAAACTAGGAAATGTGCGCTAGTCACAGTTTGATCCATATATTGAGTCTTTTTGTAAATAATTTCATACGAGTTACGAGGTCCCTCTGTCTCTTTGACGAAGCTGTTATGTATTGGTTGGATTGATCCGCGTTAGTGATATTGGTTTTCATTTTCGTTAGTGACACTGGTTTTCATTTTCGTAAGTGATATTGGTTTTCATTTCGTCAGTGAGACTGGTTTTCATACTCGTCAGTGATATTGGTTTTCATTTTCGTTAGTGATATGGTTAATGTTTCGTTTGTGACATTGGTTTCCATGTGCTTAAATAACTCCGCGTTTTAGACAAAGTATCCTCATCCCATTCTAAAAAATGTATTATAATGAGTCCCCCTTGCTTAAAATGTAATCTGTTAATCCACGCTAAAGTTTTTCAACGCATTTATTCATGCTTTCGAGGTAAATACATACCTCGTAACTTGCTGTTTCTTGATTCCGAGTATGATTTTCAAACATCTCGTTGATAATTGGCTGGGATTCTGAGTGTTTTTTCCGTGGAATATTATTCAATTTGTTCATATTCCAAAACTTTAATAAGAGATTCCTCTCGCAAATACAATGTATCTAAAGCACAGAAATTCCTCTGAATTTTTGAAACTTCAACAATGGCCATCAGAAGTTTACTAAGTAATTCTCATTAAAATATAAATCCTAAACGATCACCAAGTTCTACGTGGTAACGAGACGAAAATGTACATCTGTCAGCTCCTTTTTTTTGAAGCAGGACGACTTTCTATGGGCCAGTATGATGAGATGATATCATTGCTGCAATGAATTGGTGAGATGGTACCAATGTTGGAGGAGAGTGGTGAGATGGTACCATCGCTACAGTAAGGTGGTGAGACGGTATCATCGCTACAGTAGAGTGGTGAGATGGTACCATTGTTGCAGTTGACTGGTGAGATGGTATCATCACTACAGTTGAGTGGTGAGATGGTACCATTGTTGCAGTAGAGTGGTGAAATGGTATCATTACTACAGTAAAGTGGTGAGACGGTACCATTGTTACTATGAAGGGGCCAAACAGCGCAATTGCTATGGCACTGTAGTTAGCATTGCGTAGACTCACGTATGAACGAATTAATGGTGATTGAATTTATTCAATTGTTCTCTTCACCAACTGGAACAACTATGATATTGTTAAAACACAATTTTGTTGCTACAATCGTTGTTAAATTCAGAAAAATGTTCTTCCAAATTTTACGATTGTCTTCGAAAAGTGTTGATTACGTTTTTTTTGACACCAGCAAATTGAACATAGGAGCAAATTTAATGAACAGTGTCGAGCATTTAATGAACAGTGTCTAGTGATTAATGAACAGTGTCGAGCGATGTCACTAGCATAACACATGAACTAGCTCAAATAATAACGATTACATAACGTTGTGCATATTAGGGCTCATAATGTTTTGATGTGGTTTATTTTTCGAGGATTGAATTTCAGATTTACCGCCTATTGACACTAGTGAACAATATCACGTGATGTAAGAACTATACATTTCATTCATCAAAATTTTACGGCAATCAGTTAGTCTTTTATGGAGTTTAAGTCCCACTTGAAATGAATAAATCTGAGATTTCCCCCTGCAGTGACCTAAGTAACTGCAAACTCAGGCTGTGTTAGAAATCTTATCTTCAACAAAACAAAATTGATGACTATCATTGGTCTTTTCCTGAACATTAAGTTCTACTTTAAAAAGCTGAATATCAATTTTCTCGTTAATACCCAATCAACTACAATTTCACGGGGTGCAACAATCCATTCATATCACGCGTAAAGAAATAAGAACTAGCTTTAGCCTTTTTGCTCAAGTAAAGTCCCATTTTCACACGCGCAGCTTCCACTCTCTTCAATAACCAGTAACTATTGATTGTGAAACAGACCAATAATCTCCTGTATAAGAATTAAAGGACCAGCAGTGGACTTTTCAGTGAGGGTAAAACCATCAGTCGAACCTCAGCTTTCCCGCTTATTAATACCTACGTAGCTACAATTTCATGCTATGACGCTATGTAATAAACCATTCATCTCAAGGTACAAAACTTAAAGACTAGCATTGGACATTTTGCTGAGGTAAAGTCTTGCGTTGCAGCCACCGTCGCAACGAGCGGCCCTCTCCAGCAGCGCCCTGGAACAGTTTTCTGTCTATATCCGCTGCCTGTACTCAATTTCCTGTCCTGTTTTAAGAACGCGCTTTCAGTTTACCAGACTCGGTTGCAGCCACAGCTCTTGGCTCCATAATATTGATAAACTCTCATGTACGTCGAGCGTCTCATACGGACTCTGGTCTACGCTGATTGTTGAATAAAAGAAAATGTTTGAAATAAATTGTTTAAATTCAATAATGAAATGATTCTTTTCAATGGTAATAATGGTGATTTTCAACGACGTTGAATTTTATTATTAAACCGCTTTTAGAGACAAAAAGGGGATAACACTGAAAAATAGTTTGAGAGGCCGGGATTCTTTTTCCTGAATTTCATGTTATTTTCTGATCAAGTTATCAAAGATAGAATCAAGCCTCCAATAACTGTTGCGTTGTTGATTCAATTATTCCTCAACGTGATTTTCATTAACTTTCCTATCTTTATCAGCTTTTTCTTGCATGATCGTCAACATGTTTTCCATCAAAGTGCTCTTCATAAACGTATCAGTTTCTATCAACGTTTACTCCACACCCATAATTACTCAAGAAATACTCGCGCACCGTATACCACAGCTATAAGCCCAACATGTTCAGTGTATGTTACAGACAGACCAGTGGAGGCTGATGGAGATTAGATTCAGTGCCTGAGTAACAAAGACAAGCAGTGAGTGGCAGAGGCTGTTTGAGAACACCACTTCCCACCTACAACAGTCTCCGCTCAGGTAGTCGCTCAACAAATACATTTAACACATTTATAAACCTATCATGTCAAGTATATCACAACACCACTTCACACCTACAACAGTCACCGCTCAGTTAGTAACAAAAACGTACTTTATCACACAGTTATTAATACGCACTGTGTAAAACATTTACAAACCTAACATATTCAGCATATTGCAACTCTACTTCCCACTTCCAGAAGTCTGCGCTCAGTTAGTCGCTCGACAAAATCGCACTGTATAACACAGTTATAAATACGCACTGTTTAAAACATTTACAAACCTAACAAATTCAGCATATTGCAACTCCACTTCACACCTCCAGAAGTCTCCGCTCAGCTCACTCCGGAACGCGGGGTTTCGTGCACCACCAGAGACGCTCAATCTTGTCGTGGACAGCCAAAGACCTTTGCTTGATGGATACCCTGAGGAGCTCGCGTACCTCTGAGTTTAGGAACTTACTGGCGCAGTCGCAGTTCAAGCACAGCGTTCGCTGAGAGCTGCCCGGTGACAATGACAGAAAGGCTGCTCAATTTTGGGCTTAAGCACACGAACTTCTCCTGCTTTCTTAGGAAAAGAACATTAGACAGAAGGAGCGAGGGTATTACCTAGCAATTAATCCCTCGAGCTGTCACGCACCGTCATCCGATCCTTCGTTTCAGACATCTTTCTGAATCACTCGAGGTTGCAGCTTTAAATTCCGATAGCATGAGCGTGGATTCTTTCACGATGATGAAATAAACAATAAGACGAGAACAAGACTCTAAAATTGTTATTCATTTTGTTGTGTTGGTTTGATCAGATGAATGCGAGGCATAAGTAAACAAAATTTGTAGTATTTCTTACAATTGCAAGTAAATTTTTTGATGAGGCTTACCCGTTCACTAAATGGAAGCCATTTCAGCGGTGCGGCAGGAGGCAAATTGTGTGTATCTGTGCAGCATTCTCATAACTTTTCATTTGCATCTAAAATAAGTTGAATATCATTCGAAGCTTGTTAATAGGGCCCGAAATGGACCATACGGCTAGGGTGTAAGCGAAAATAGAATCGGTTTGCACTCCATTGTCATCATGAGCTGACGCGCCATCGACAGCGTTCTACATACCCATTAATTTTAATAAGATTTCGGCGGGCGGTCCAAGGTTCGACCTAATCTTCGACATTTTCTAGCGAGGGCAGTTTTTTAATGTCCCTGCAACGACGTGCCTTGCAGGCGTGCGTTGCAGGAGCAATTCCATTATTGGCAGACGATGTTGCGGTGGCGGCAGCGAAACATCATTTGATGAGGCCACAATTTTCTAACTGTTGCAGGACTCGCACTAACCTCTGCATTAAAGGCTCGTAAAGTGTCGACCAGGCGACCGTCTTCCCGAACACTTTTGCCTTAAATGGATCCCTCGGTGGCGACAGCTGCTCAAGATCCGCTTGTGCCTCCTGGTCCTTTTTGCTTCCGACGACATGCGCCTCTCAAGCTCCTATGGTAATTAAGGGAAACTGAGCCGCGCCTCCGATGCTCTGGGTGTAACTTAGCCGTGAAGAACTCCGTTGGCCTTGATTTCTAACAAGGGCAATTAGGCGATGGACAAAAATAAACTCTGGGACGCTGTGTTACCGCGTACGCAAGATGTTTCTGAGCGAGAGCAACTGTGGTTGAACTGATTTTCAAAGACAGGTATGTGTGCCGTAAGTGGTAGAAGCTGTCAGAGATTAGATTTCGTACATGAGTTACAAAGACAAGCAGTAAGGGGCAGAGGCTGTTTAAGATTACGTTTAGTGCATGAGTGACAAAGACAAGCAGTGAGTGGTAGATGCTGTTTGAGATTAGAATTCGTACATGGGTTAAAAAGACAGGAATGCTTGCTGTAAGTGATAGAGGCTGTTCGAGATTGGATTACCTACAGGAGTTAAAGCCGTTTTCTGTCAAAAAACAGCATCTAGGTTGAGATGTTCTGCGGTCAAATTTTTGAGCATTTGGCTAGCATTATCATAAAGTAATAAATCCAAAGCATTTATTGAAAAACATCATAGCATAAATGATTCCTGCAATTTGCACACAGAAGAAAATTTAGTCGAGGGCAAGGGCTGGTTGAAGTGTTTAGAATTTGTAACAAAATTAGCGAATTATATTATCAAGTCTGAGACCAGTACTAATCCATACACTCAAACGTATTAATTTAGTTGTTTGATATTGAGTACATAAATTTGTTTGCTCCATATCTGGTGTGTGATATAGGATGAGATTTAATGTTTGTCATCCCACGGCGCACCAGACAAAATTTTTGTGATTGAAAAGACTTGGAAATATTTGCATAAATTTAGTTACATGCTAAAAATCATAGAAATTATTTTTTCTAAATTCAATTGGCCACCAGACATAATTTTCATCCTTGAGAAAACTTATTTATGCTGAGATCAATTCAGTTACATGCTTGAAATCATTGAAAAAAGTGGGAGAAGTTTCAATGACGCTGACGCGTTTAGTGCGATCCCTGGGATTTTCTAAAGCGGGATAAACGCTGGCTCTTTAGAATGCGTCCCTGTTTTAGAAGCAGAATATAAATTTCGCTAATCATGTAACCCTCATTTGCAGAAATCGTTCACAAATTTATCATAAAATACTAATTAGATTAAAATTTACCTGTAAATTGCAGGCTATGAAGGTATTATAGAAATTTTAGAAGGAGCACACCCCAGTCCAAGTAATTTGTAGGAATAGAATGTTAGAATATTTAATTTATCATTGATACCTAAGACTGTATGCGAGATCAGGTGAGCATAAAATTAGCCACTAGAGCTATGGGTATCGATTTAATTAATATTTGAACCCATAAATGTAATCTAACTGTGAACCATTTTTTGTTGGGTAGTTAACCAAAATCCAGCGCACGCAATCGTTCCATCATTTTTACAGAAATCCTCACTCTGAGGCGGTGCTTCATCGGTAGCTTAATGTTGGTGCAGTGTTGGTGCAGTGGTGGTCTGCCAGTACTGAAGAATACAGGATATCAGCTTACAGTACTACTGTGAAAAATGATTGAGAAGTCGTCGCAGTTTATTGGAATCTACAACCCTGAGAGAATGATTGTCGTTTTCGCAGACATTTAAAATGCGAAATATTCTTATGCGCGACTGGAAGACCTATGAACGTCAAAATTAAGAAAAAATTAGAATTAAAGAATGTATTATTCAGCAAGTTGAAGTTTTACTAAGGTTACAAGTTTTAGAAATTGATTAACTAGCTGTCGCGATTGGAGTACGTTTCATCTAATCCAATTTTATCACAAGAAGTTTTTTCCGATTGTTTCGTCAGTAATCACTTAACGCTAAACACAGAAATTTCCAGAAGTATTTTGAGAACAACTTGAGGAAAAAAATTGAGAACAACTTAACACATCAATTTTTTAGCTAAGTCGATGAAGTAAGCATGAAACAAACCAAAGTTAAAATACGCAAATTTACATCTTTATTTTAATATCATTCAGATCTATAACTTTTCATTTCTATGAAAAAGCCTCAAATCTCATACCATGAAACCTGTTCCTCAGAAAATAGATGCAACGTGATTCTACGATCAGATTTTGAAGATTCATTAGCATTTTTGGTTTGTTTCCACTGCACCTGTTATTTGCTTCGGGCAAAGCAATTGCAGGAACCAACTGCAATGATCTCATTTACGAGCGCCGTTAGAGATAATGGCACCCGGAGAAACCGTTCCAGCAGCTCGTGCTCCACAGTTCCTGAGCTGCCTAGACTCTCCTCGTCCGTTTCTACTCACACTGATTACAAACTTTGCTGGAAACCAAGGTGCTTTCACCTCACCTTCATCTCAGTGTGTTTTTCTTCCCTGGAAGCCAATACATTTCCACCTCACCTAAATTTGGTTACTTCACTGGAAACCAAGACGCTTCCACCTCACCTACATTTGGGTTACTTCACTGGAAGCCAATACGCTTCCACCTCACCTACATTTGGGTTACTTCCCTGGAAGCCAATATATTCCCACCTCACCTAAATTTGGGTTACTTCACTGGAAGCCAATACGCTTCCACCTCACCTACATTTGGGTTACCTCACTGGAAACCAATGCTTCTCCGCCTCACCTACATTTTGCGGGTTACTTCACTGGAAACCAATACGTTTCCGCCTCACCTACATTTAGGTTTCTTCACTGGAAATCATTAAGCTTCTGCCTCATCTACATTTCAGTGTGATTTACTTTACTAGAAACCAAAAACCTTCCTCATCGCCTAAATTTCAGTGTGTTTCACTTTATTGGAAGACAATACGCTTCCACTTCACCTTCATCTCAGCGTGGGTTGCGGTTCCATTTCTCGATTGTTCGTCAGGAATTCGGTTTTGAGGCGATCGCTATGGTTAATTCTAAATGATTTGTGTCCTTTTCCTAAATTGTATCAAAGAAGATCAAATCAAAGAAGCGATGCAAAATCAAAGAAGCGATGCTCTATGATATTCATATTCGTTAAGAACTATACGTCATGAATTGGTTTTACTCTATAGCAGAGGCGCAGCCAGCCGAAAATTTCGGGGGGCAGACATTAATTATCAGCAATCTTTTTATTCTTTTACTTAAAACGACGACTGAAATTGGCTTCCAGTTCAACATTTCGGGGGAGGAGCATGGCCCCCGTGCTGCGCTACTGCTCTGTAGGAGTGATTTAATTTGATTAGTGTATTAGTTAAAAATGATTCGTGTTTGCGTTTACTGAGGTTGGTTACCAATGCTTGTTGTGACTCAGACCCCATAACGCAGCCGCAAGTTCCGGGAAATTTGCCATGATTAATGACAAAGATCTTAAGTTTGTTCTCAAGGCTTTTCTAGAATATACTGTCCCCATCAAGCCCACATAAACTATTGTTGTAAAATAAAGCATCAAATCTTGATTGAACCCATTTAGTCCAGTGCGCGACTAGGTTCAAGTGAATTAGGTGAAACCCAATTGCACACCTAAGAATAGCCTTGATGATAGGATACCTTAGAAGTCACTGAACTTATTCGAGCCCACAAGTAGCTATATTCAAACGCGTCCATTGTACTAGACTTAAGAAACAATCTACTGCTGTATCGCTTGCGGTAAATAGATTGTCAAAATTGTTAATACTACCACAAAAAAAGCAGAGTCCTAATGGTAACATCCTGAAAGTTGTGCCTCATGATGGTTCTGTTTTTTATCATGAACATTTGAACGAGTTTCTCAGGTGTGATGGGGAAAGTATCTTTGATTTCTCCGCCCAGTTACATGCAGGATTCCAAAGTCACGAAATGTGAGACCAAATGTCGAGGCATGGGAATGCAAGTAGATCAACGTAGTGAGCATTGCCCTGCTATCAGGGGTGTTTTAATATAAAATTGCTGGAACAGTTTTAAAAAATTTCGTCTGTTTGCACGGTAGGGCCATGTGGTGTTAGGACTGTTAGGTAACATTGAGCATATAACATAGGTTAGTAATTTTAGATTTATTGAATGAATTACTGTGTGCTGATTTTCATCTTGTAATGTTGTAAATTGAAAACAATACTCTAATGTTGAGGTTATCATGGAAAAAGGATAGGCTGCACAGTCGCTGCACACAATAAAAAATTACTGCATTTCCTAATTTTTTTTCTCCAAAATTTATGCAAACTATTGAATTTTCCAATATTTCATCTATAAATCCTATGACAAACGACTACATTTTAAAAATTTTTACTTCAAATCTTATTATAGAACACTATATTTTCCAATTATTATCTCCAAATCCTACCAAGAACTTTTCTATCCAATTCTGTTTATGACTTGAAGATTTTCAAAGGGATGTATTTGTTTAGGACTTCAAAATTGATTCAACCTTCAATCATAATTACTCTTTCCAGGAAGTATAACAGAAAAATATGAAATTCACTCGTGATGGAAATGCATTGCTGATGTATTTCAATGCACAAATCCTAGAACCTTGATCAAAAAAATAATTATTTCATTATTTGACAAAATTCGGAAAGATCAGCGATTCCAATATTTATTACTGACATATAAACGAGCAAGAATTCCACTACGCACTCTCATTAACGAAATTTGTCGTCTTGCGAAAATAAATCTTCTCAGAATATTTTCTCGGCAGCATTTAATTGTGCAAAATTTGTTCTCTTCATGCAAACTCACGTTTTTTTATGCAAACTATAGTTTTTTAAGCAACATATTGTTTTTTTTACGCAAACTATAATTTTTCATGCAAGCTATAGTTCTTTTCAATCAAACTAAAATTCTTTTCATGCAAACGTTAGCTTTTCAAAGTTTTTAGTTCCTTTCGAATCATAGAGCTATACTGCCCTCACAACGATCGTTTAGCCAAAAACCACTCATGTTCCGAGCCCCCAGACTGAACTTCACTACAAGAACTCCAAATATTTAGCATTGCAATCTTGCGGAGAGCGGAGCATCTTCAATTCTACAAGTCGTGCATCCTCGCAGAGGAATGTACGACCTTATGTTTATTCCATGCTTTTCCATGAGTTGAAGCTGGGTCTGCAATCCATCACTCTCAAGTATTGCAGCTCGCTGTTTTCTTGCACTATCTCCCTTTTATTGAGGTCGGCATGCAAATAGCGGAGCTATGAATTCTAACTGATGTCGATTTCGAGCAGCGGCAAGAAGCGGTGTAGCTGCGGCGTCGTTTCTTAGAGCGCCCGCATGACAGGAGCACCGAGTTCGTAGCGCCTGCATAGCGCTAGAGAGAAGACGTACGCCTGCACAGCACTAAGGAGAGAAGACGTACGCCTGCATAGCGCTAAGGAGAGAAGACGCACGCCTGCATAGCGCTAAGGAGAGAAGACGTGTGCCTGCATAGCTCTAAGGAGAGAAGACGTACACCTGCACAGCACTAAGGAGAGAAGACGTACGCCTGCATAGCGCTAAGGAGAGAAGACGTACGCCTGCACAGCGCTAAGGAGAGAAGACGCACGCCTGCATAGCGCTAAGGAGAGAAGACGTACGCCTGCATAGCTCTAAGGAGAGAAGACGTACGCCTGCATTGCGCTAAGGAGAGAAGACGTACGCCTGCATAGCGCTAAGGAGAGAAGACGTACGCCTGCATAGCGCTTAGAAAATAAGACAGCTACTTGGCTCTTTTCAAGTCAGTGTGCGTGTTGTACAACACCTGCCTGGCTCTTATTAAGTCAGGGTGGGTGTTGTATGACTGCTGCTTGGCTCTCATTAAGTCAGGGTGCATGTTGTATGACCACTGCCTGGCTCTTGTTAAGTCAGGGTGGGTGTTGTAATGCCGCTGTCTGGCTCTTTTAAGTCAGTGTGCGTGTTGTATGACCGCTGCCTGGCTCTTAAAAAAGTTTCACGTTTTTTACTGGCGAGCAATAACATTGCCAAAATCCAATTTTATTGTTCAATGAACAACTTGTGTGTAATGAAAAAACAAATTGGTTTTTTAGCAAACAATAGAGAACATGAATTATTTTAGAGAGCCATTTGAAGCTTCATTGAAGGTAGAGGGGTTAGAAAATAGAGTTAAGTTTAAAGTCGTTTCTATCTGTTAAGTTGATTTGGCTTCTAAAGTTTAATCATCTACGTTTGAAATTAAGCTAATATTTTACACCAGAAAACCTCGTACGCAGAGCAATTAATTTACGATTGATCCTTCAAAAGTTTCCGTTTTTTACCGTTTCGTAGGAACTCTGACTGAAAATTGACACGCAGATGAACAGAATTTTCTGATGAGGAGGATACTTGCCTCTATTTAAAAATAAGCATTTTTGAGAGTACTGTGATGAGAGGGATACTTGCCTGCGGTTACGAGAATAAGTTGCCTCCATTTAAGAAAATAAAATTTTGGAGAATACTATGATGAGAAAGATACTTCAGCCTCCTTTTTAGAAAATAACCATTTTTGACGTACTGTGATGAGACCGATACTTGCATCCATTGAAGAAAAATAACACCATTTTTGAGAAACTCTGAAGCCGGTGCTCAAGTTAGCCCCTCAGCTTCCCCCGCGTCTCGTAAACTCTGCAATCGATGAGTGGACGACACCTAGGCCGAATTAATTCAATTTTGTGGCCACGGAAGCTTCGCGCTGGCGAGCTCGTGTGGACATCGATTGCCGTTGCTTGGGTTGCAGTAGCTCGCTCTGCCCAAACACGTCAAGCCCGGTACAAATAATTGATAAATTAAATTCTCTGCATTAAAATATTGTATAAAGACCAGTGTATACGGCCCGTCAAAAATGGCAGGCCGTGACCATTACCAGTATTTTCCGAGAGTAAATTTTCCAGGTGTGGATGACAGACAAATATATGCATCCAAGTTGTAGCCGCGATTAAAATGTTCTTGTATTTGTGCACTGGTGAAACTCGTATCACAGATACGGTCATTAAGCATCTGTATGAGCGTGATAGAGAGACGGAAGAAGCGGACACCAAACAAATAAATAAACCCACCAGGAGTATTATTAGGTTAGATTATAACGTTGATTTAAATTTTGTGTAGTTTGCTATAAACAGAATGAGCCTCTCTGGATAACTAGATCGAATTCAATCCGGATTTATTCTGGATTGAAATGTTCTTTAGCGATATTATTATGATCTAAAATTTGTTGTTGTTTGCCATGTACAGAATGGGTCTTCTTATCTGGATTGAAATATTTTATTTAATATGCATGTTACATGTGATAAAATTTTGTGTTGTTAATGATGCTAATTTGGACTAAGATATTCTACATGGATGTTACAGGGGATGACGATTTTGTATAATTTGCCTGGTACAGAATAGGCCATGATAACTTAAGCTCTGATACCAGATGACTGGTAATTCAAAAATAACTACCCATTGTGTTGGCCATCAACGCATCACTAATACGCTCGTTTGTCTAAATAGAGAAAGCGCAGGAAAATAATGTAATTGATTGCGGAGTGATTGAAACTTTGATGTCAGACCACGATAGAGGAAACAAGGTAGGTTCAAACCAGCTTTTATCCGTCGATTGTGTGGGTTTGCTGACGTCACGGCAACAAACCAATGGCTGCGCTCATATTGCTTCTGGTAGCACTGCTACTCCCAAATCCGTCTCCACTAATGGCCTAACGACACTGCGTTTTGGTGACGTCATAAAGTTTGTTTGAAATAAAGCCTTTCTATTGGCTACCCGAACAAGAAGAAGTGTAATTTCCCCCATAGAAATGACCCTACCTTGTTTCCTCTACCGTGACTATTACCCACAAATCTGTTTCCACTATTGGCCTAACGACATGGTGTTTTGGTGATGTCATAAAGTTTGTTTGAAATAAAGCCTTTGCATTGGTTAGCCGAACAAGAAGTGTATTTTCCCCCATAGAAATGACCTTACCTTGCTTCATCTACCGTGTGTCAGACCCAACGACGACGTCGAAGGTCTTATTTGCCAGTTTTATGAGCGCATTCAGTTTTTTTTCCATTTTTAATTGGACAAGTTTCATGTTCGCTTGAGTAGAGCCACAGACAAGACAAATGTTTAGAAAAAGTTTGTCATGGAAATGACCGAATATCGTGAGCAAAAAACTTGTTCATTATAATTTAAAGTCCATGATGAGCTTCTAAAGCATTTAAAAAATAATAAACAACCGAGAAGTTTTATACTCAACCTAATGCACGAAACGTGCCCTCATGTTACGTAGCTATGCTGTGTAATAACTAGTGGGCTTGTAACAAGTATGAAATGACTGCTATGCGTGACGCAAAACACTTGTCTCCATGATTTATTTCTCTATGTTACAAAATGACTAGTATGTACGACACAATCATCTTGTTTCCATGACACGTCAATGTGTGTTGCAAAATAACCATCAGGAGAATCGCAAAAGAAATAGATCTTCACATTCCGTGTGTGATGTGGAATAACTGACATGAACGCTATTTGAAATAGTAAATTTATTCTTTGAGTGAGGTGTTTGTTTTAACACTGTTCTATTCACTGCACAATTAAAGCCCAGTAACGTTTTTTTAGACATTCAAACCACACACTTCACACATATTGACCATTAATAGACCATGCTAACATATATACGCTAGAAGTTACCATTAGCGATGAGTTTTTTACTATCATTCATTTTGTGAAAGCAAAACAAGTGAGTTTGAAACCTAATTACCCTAGGGTGCTACGAGAAATCAAACTGCCCAAGTGCACAACGAGAAATCAAATTACCCTAGTGCGGAACGAGAAACCAAATTACCATTGTGCGCTAGGGGAAACCAAATTACCCTAGTGCGCTACTAGAAACCAAATTACCCTAGTGCGATACGAGAAACCAAATTGCCCTAGTGTGCTACAAGAAACCAAATTACCCTAGTGCGATACGAGAAACCAAATTGCCCTAGTGTGCTACAAGAAACCAAACTGCCCTAGTGCGCAACGAGAA
>JACJUY010003865.1:28381-39365 GCA_014220935.1 Platorchestia sp. MABIK | reverse complement strand
ACGAAAATGTTGAATTTAAAATCAAATTTGAACTGTTGTAGTTCAGATGGATGTGTAATTGAATGCCTAATTCACATTAAAAATAAAAGCAAGCTTAAAATTAATAGTTTTGCTGAGGCTGAAGTTCAAATTATTTAAGAAACCAATAAAAATATAAAATTGGCGTTGTGCCCAAGAAATAGTTTATTCTTGACAAATGCGAACTGAAAGTAAGCCATGGTGCCAAAATGTATTTCAGATTACACGAAACAAATGTGATTGAAAATAAACCGCAGTGCCAAAAATGTGTTTCAAACTAGAAGCTAACAGCAGTGTTTGATTTAACAATAACACCACTGCTTGAGTCAACAACAACATCATTGTTTGGGTCAACAATAACACCACTGCTTGAGCCAACAAACTCATTGCTTGGGTCAACAATAACACCACTGCTTGAGCCAACAACAACATCATTGTTTGGGTCAACAATAACACCACTGCTTGAGCCAACAACAACAACATCATTGTTTGGGTCAACAATAACACCACTGCTTGAGCCAACAACAACAACATCATTGTTTGGGTCAACAAAAACACCACTGCATGAGCCAACAACACCACCAGAACTTGAGCCAAGAGTAGCACCAGCGCTTGAGACAAGAATACCAACATTAGTGCTCCCGTTGCAGGCTCCTACTAATGTAAATGCGATGATGCTGGGGCCGAGGCTCTCACGCACACACGATCACGCGCCCATTATTGCTTTAAATATCAGAGCTGCTAAACGGAATCGAAAATTTCCTCATTGCAGCGCAACGAATTGCCTCATTCAAAGCCAGTTTTCACGATGGCGTCCGGCGAATTGGGCCGAGCGTTCGCTAGCTGCTAACGAGCTCTATTTACTCTTTTGGCATTAGTGCAGCGCGCAAACTCATTACAGCTGCACGACTCCGAGCACTTGTGCAGTGCATTTAAATACTCAGTGCTCAGTAATTGGCGTCAAAGCAAAAGTAAAGATCCTTGGCTCCGACCTCTCTTCATTGAGCAAACTTGAAGGAGTGGGTGAGGGCTTCTGCTCTACTTGGAGGAGTGGGTGAGGGCTTCTGCTCTACTTGGAGGAGTGGGTGAGGGCTTCTGCTCTACTTGGAGGAGTGGGTGAGGATTGCTGTTCTACTTGGAAAAGTGGGTGGAGGTTTCTGGTTAACTTGGAGAAGTGAGTGAGGACTTCTGTATAACTTAGACGAGAGGGCGAAGATTTCTGATCAACTTGGACGTGAGGGTGAAGATTTCTGATCAACTTCGAAGAGTAGGGGGATGTTTTTGCTCACCTCAGATGATTGGGTGAGGGTTTCAGCTCTCCTTGACCGAGCTAGTGCCGGGATTTGGTAAATGGCTAGGAAATGGGGAAGGTTTCTGCTCAAATGGCAGAAGATATAAGAGTTTCTTTTAAATTTGAAAGAGTGGGATGGAGTTTCTGTTCAACTTGAAAGAGATGCTAAGGGTTTCTGTTCAACTTGGACGAGAGGCTAAGGGTTTATGTTCAACTGGGACTAGAGGCTAATGGTTTCTGTTCAACTTTGACGAGAGGCTAAGGGTTTCTGTTCAACTTAGACGAGAGGCTGAGGGTTTCTGTTCAACTTGGACGAAAGGTTAAGGGTTTATGTTCCACTTGGACGAGATGCTAAGGGTTTCTGTTCAGCTTGGACGAGTGCTTCAGAGAAACCCTTTAAAGAAATCAGAATTTGAAGAAACCGAGGGGCCCAATTCGTCCTTGGCGCTACCCTTACCGTACACAGCTCTCTAATTAGAATCTTGATGGGACGAAAAATCACAAGTGGATGGGATGAAGGAACGAAGCTGGGATTTCGGTCCTCAGTAGTGGGTGGAAATTAAAATGGCACAAATGCCGCAGAATGCATTTAAATAAGAGTTAACTAGAAGTAAATTGCGTTCGGGAAACGATTCTTCTAATGGCAACTTTGTTTTCGAACACGTTTTGTTACTTCTATTCTGCCGATGTTTTTACCTTTGCACTTTGTGTCTTAGATTAGCTTTTCAGTAAATATTGACTTTTTGTGGTCATTTTTGTATGTGACCACATTAAGTGGCTGTTGTGTGAAATATCTTTGAGGTAAATTTGAATTTTCATCTTTCAAAATTTGAATAAACTTTTGAAGAATCGGTTGTGGCATAATGTTGTTTTGTGAAACATTTGGAAGGAAGATAAAGGTATAACATAAGAAGTAGATTTTCACAATTTCATTTATTATTGGTTTTCTTAATCATTGTCAATTAATTAGGAAGTTGAAGAAGAATATGCTATTAGGCAGGTTGCATTTCTAGTATTGCAATGATAGAGGTAAATTATTTTTATGCTATGTAGCGGTTCAAACGATGCCCTCTTTTGCATTTGTTTTGAACATAGGTTATAATGAACTGTTTTGAAATCTGTCATTTTTCCATTTTAATTGATTGAAACTGCTGTCTTCTTTTAATTACGGTTTTGATGCAATGAAAGTTTTGAAATGAGTTATATAAAGATAGTATTTTCTCACAAACTCGACCAATCAATGTTTTACGGCTATTTCGCTTCGACGAAGATTAGAGCTAAAAACACACATTTTCAGTTTTCCACTAGTAGCAAAAAATTGTTTAGTCACCTCACCAATTCATAGAATCAGAGAACCCCTACTTTTATCACAAATTTCTTTAATTTTCAGTAGCATGTTTTACAGTTAACAGTACTATTTCGAATGCTGTTTAACGCACACACCGGTTCAGCAGAACGCCATTTTTAGCTCACGTTTCATTAATTTTCAGTTGTATGACCAATAGTACGATTTTGAATACTGCTTAACGCACGCACCGGGTTCAGCAGACCACCTTTTTCATGCTCGTATGTCATTAATTTTCAGTTTTGCGATCAGTAGCACCATCTGAAGTGAGGTTAACCGCACGGTTTCAACAGTACTCAAGCTCTAACTCGTCCGGGCTCGTTTGGTGCCTCCGAACTTTCAATTCCAATCTAGCAGCTGCATGGGCTTGAAAGTCATGATGCAAGCATTGTAGCATTAGGAAAAAATCCAGTACAAGCAGAACGAAAGTCGGCGCTAAAACGGCTCCGAGGCAACGGTTGGCGTAGTCGTAAAGGCGAACCGTGCCGGCATTTAATCAAGCAGGAATCTACCTTGGAATAAGGTAACCTCATCAAAGACTTTACGACGCCAGAGAACAGGGAAAAACATATTGCATAGCCTGTACGCTCAGAGGAACGGCAGCCAACTTCAATCAATTTTTTCGTCAAAACTACTGACTCTCCAGGACGTGTTTTCGGCAATTTACTTATGAATAATACCCTGAATTACGTGACACAACTCTGAGGGAACATTTTGTTCTTATTGAAGTTGTTCATGGTGTTGAAATAACGTATTTATTCGTCAAATTATTAAACAAACTGTTAACCCCTCTGCATGTGTTTTTCAGCTAGATGATTACAAATAATACACTTGATTCAGAGACGCAACTATGGGAGGATATTTTGTTACTTCTTCAGTTAGCTTTTTTGTTTAAATAGTATGACTAGTCATCGACCTAATTAGCAAACTGCTTTCCTTCCTGCCTGTGTTTTTCTTCAGCAATTTACTTTCCATGACATCTTTGAGAGGGTTTTCGTCCCTGTTCAAATTGGCTATGCTATTCAAATGATATGACTCGTCGTCAAACTATTTAACAAAATGTTTTATAGCAGAATTTACAAATAAATAGTACTTCTAACGTGAAGTTTAAAATTGTTGCTTAGTTCTAAGGTCACTTTAAAGAAGACCAACTCGCTCGAGAGCGATCGCTTTTCTCATTCAAAAAATAAGCCCGGGGAATAAAATTCGGATCGCTGCCGATCTGTAAAGATTAGCAGACCGATCCGCTAACTTTTAGTCATCAAGCTCACATTTTATCGCCCTCAGCTAAGATGTTTTTAGAAAGTTCTATGTCACCTGACGAGCGTAGAAATGATTCTTGCTTTTAATTGTGAAGCCACTTGTAAAATATTAACACAGCTTGCCTATGTCAATTTTACACGCATATTAATGTCACCAAGTTGCTTGAAGTTATCATAGACCGAGTCCAAGCCGGTGATAAACGTAAAATTTATGATAGAAAATTTCAAGTCACCTGGAATTTCCAGACTACATTTGAATGATATTGGGTATGTTTGGAAACTTAAAGCAATATCAAACTATTGAGTTTTGTAAAGTTTAACTTGAATAAAATCGTCTATTTTAGGCGTGGTAACTTCATATGACTGAAGTTACTAAACTAAAAATAGACTGTATGTTGAATACCAACATATCACAACTGGTTTCAAGTTGCCTAAAGTAAACTCGCTCAAAGTAGAATATATAATGTGCATCAACTAATCCCACCTGAGAGCTAATTACCTGAGATTTCCAGATTCAAATTAAAAGACGAGAAATATGAGAAGGTTCTCACAACTGGGGCCAAATTTCATGAACTTGCCACACCCAAATTAAAAGACTATAAATGCGCAAAGATTATCACAACTGGGGCCAAATTACATGAAATTACCACACTCAAATTAGACGACATGATATACGATAAGGTTATCACAACTGATGCCAAATTACATGAAATTACCACACTCAAATTAGATGACATGATGTACGATAAGGTTATCACAACTGGGGCCGAATTACATGAAATTACTACACTCAAATTGGATGACATGATATACGAGAAGGTTATCATAACTGGTAGCAAATTACCGGAGATTACCAGAGTAAAATTACAAAAACACGATATACGGGAAGGTAAATAAGTTTTGATACTTATCCAGACAACTTAAAACAATTTGAAACTACACAACTGGAGCCAAGAATGACGTTGCCAAATCCAAAGCAAGTGGCGTTCACGCGTGTTGGTCTGATAATAGAATCGTAAGGTCGCCTAAAACATTGAGCTCGATCGCTAAGAGCTTTACATTGGATCTCTAAAAGATTTGTGTTAGGCCCCTGAAGGCTCATGCGAGATGGATTGAAATCATGACCCAGATTCCTTGAACCCTAACGGCTCGATCGTTGATCTGACAATTTTTACTCGGGAGATTTTAGATGCGTACCTTCAACTCGATGGCATGACACATCGGGGCCATGATTTCGCTGCCCAGGTGCCCATTGCCCGTGACGGACACGGTGGGGCCTCATAAATTTCTCAAAGGTATATTGACTGCGAGCGGCAGGCGACATCGATGTCTTTAGACGGTATCCAAATTACTCGAGTACGGCCGTGTCATTGGCAACTGCTACCGACCGACCAGATTTGTCATGCGAGATTGTTATCTCGGGGATGTAGATTATCGCTTGACTATGAGGCTAGTATTGAGGGTCACGTGTGATTATCGAGTTTAGGACCCATTATGAAGAAAATTTTAATATCACGCATTACTGATCATGAGCCAAGAATATGAACAAATCTGATGTCACGCTTTATCGAAGGTAACTGAAGACTGAAAAGATATATCTAATTTGATGATGATGTTAATGAAATTGAAAATTTTTTTAGTGATGTTAAGACTTCAGTATAACGTCTAAATGAAGTTTAGGTTATAGTCACTAAAAAAGTGAAGAACATTAAAATAATAATAGTAAAAAGAATGGATATTTTTAACACTCCTTTTTTACGTTGGGTATTTTCTTTTAAAGAAGTTATGATTGGATGGACTAGAGTCTTCTAACACCTAGTGCTACTTCATCCAACACCTAGTGGCACTCCACACAACACCTAGTGGCACTCCACACAACACCTAGTGGCACTCCACACAACACCTAGTGCCACTCCACACAACACCTAGTGGCACTCCTCACAACACCTATTGGCACTTCATCCAACACCTAGTGCCACTCCAACATCTAGCAGCACCTCAGCCAGTGTGCAGAGTATACCACCTACAAACACTCGAACAAAACGAAGACCATCAGTCGTCGAGTGCAAGCCAGTGAAGAAGTGCCTGAAGAAACCATTGTTTGACGTCGCGCAAATGCTCGAGCAACAGGACGCTGACGCTCTGCATTCACCTCCAACAACGCCGTGGAAGTCATTGTGGTCATTGTATGGAAAGAACATCTGAGTTTCTGCTTGCGTAGTGAGCCGGTAGTCTTGTAGAGAGTCTCTTACATTAATGAAAGTTGTGGAGTTGATGGCGTATTTTTCATCAGAATGCGAAAATTGAGTAGGGCAATATTGTATTTTCTACTAAGAAGTGTAAAGGTTTTTTAAAATTCTCTCTAGATTTTTAAGTTATTTTCTATTTCAGTAACATTTTTAATAGGTTCCTAAAATGTATATCAGTCCGACTGAATGTCCATTAGTTTCGTAAGCTACGAATATGTTGAAATTCAACAGTTTTCGGAAACGTCTTGCGTGCATCAACATTTTGAGTCTGCTAAAACACTAACAAGCATTTATTTTTAAGTCTACTAAAACACTGAGAAATGTCCTAAAATACTTGAAAGTTTACTAATATGTTGACGAATGTTCTAAAATGTACTGAGTTTACAAAATCATCCTCAGGTCTGTCAAAATGCCTTCAAGAACGCAAAATATTCACAAATCTACTAAAATGGCTGAAAGTTAGAAAAAATATCGTCGTATCTACTATAATACTCGCATATATTCTAAAACACCTGCAAGTCTTATGACACTCACAAGTCTGCTAAAATGCCTACAAGCCTGCTGAAATGCTAACACATCTGCTGAAGTACCCACAAGTTTCCTGAAATAACTCCAAGTCTGCTGAAACGCCCACAAGTCTGCTAAAAATGCCCACAAGTGTGCTTAAAATCCCCACAAATCTGATAAACAACCTTCATATTTGCTAAAATGGCCATAAATCTATTGAAATACTGGCATATTTGCTAAAACGCCTGCAGATTGCTAAAAGTAACCATAAATTTGCTAAAATATCCACAAATTTGCAAAAATACAAATAAATTTTTAATGCCTGCATACCTGCTGAAATATCAACAAAAATATATTAAAATGTCTGCAAACCTGACAAAATACCCACAAATCAGTTGAAATGTCTACAGGTCTACTAAAATACACACAAATTTTGAATGCCTGCATACCTGCTGAAATATCAACAAATCTATTAAAATGTCTGCATACCTGACAAAATACCCACAAATCTGTTAAAATGTCTACATATCTACTAAAATACCCACAAATGTGTTGAAATACCCACAAGTTTTTCATAAACCAACAATAAGGTGAAATTTTCCAAAAAATTCCGTTCGAGTGCGGGGAACACGAAGTTAAACAAGTCCTTCATCTAATATCTGCTTGTCGATCTTGGTTCTGGAGGTATCATCCCTAGCAAGCATATGGTCTGGTAAGTTAATGGCTATTACAAGAGGTGAAACTACTGAACTTAGTCGTCGCCTGAACTTCAGTTTAAAATTCCGATACAATTTGAAACCTTCATTTGCGTCCGTATATTGAAACTTGCTGCTCACGAAACAAAGATTGCATAACATATGATATTAGACGTTATACATGCAAATAATATTAGCATCATCATTTACTTCTCGTAATGAACTTGAATTTCAAACTTAGCTCCAAAAGCGCATATCCTCATGAATTAAAGTACATGTTAACTTTAAAAAAATAATTTCACGGCTTTCAGTATTTTAATTGCTTCAGAAAATGGAAAATGCTGCACTGATTTTCTGAATATTTACTTCCCTGAACGATTGAAATCCCCCGCAGCTATCACACTCATTCATTTTGGATGTCTTAATGGTTCCTTTACATGTCTTTTTCCGTGACTTGTAATGTGAATAAACGGGACTTTCCACCGAACGATAGGTTTCACTCAGTGATTTCACCGTGTGATGATAAGTTATGCACACGCGAATTTTACTTCAACTGCACCTACGTACTCTCTTTTTAACTCATTATTGTCCCTCAAGCTCACTTCAATCTAACTAAACACTCATAAAGCAGTAACTCCAATGCTGTTGTTGCTGGATTGACATTATAACGACAATGAATACATAGAAAATCAATCGCCACTAGCCAAGTCTCATGAAGCACATGCTATATTATACAAGGGTATGAGTATACCCATATCGTTTTAAAATAAACGCCCACCAAGAGTTTTCCGTAGTGAACTAAGGGAAAATTTTCTTCGGGTCGAGGTTAACGTGACAGCGTAAGAGACTTATCCTGGAGCATGGGCAAACAATTCATTTGACAGCTCTTGAATGTAAGTAGACTTGGTCGTGTGCAATGACTGCTAAGAATAGCTCTTTGTCTCTCAAGAAAGGCCCTCAGCGAGTTCAGGGAGAGTTTATGAGGCATTCTTGCAGGAGTATTGAGGTGTGAGACGCAGAGTAGTGGTCCCGGAGAACGCAATGTCTTTGGAAGGAGCACTGGGCTATGGGACGAGGAGTTCCCAACACATTGTGAGACGAGAAATGTCCTGGTAAGCGAGTATTGAGGCTGGTTTAGGGCTTGCAAGTACGCCTCGCGACATCTGTTTTGGAAAGCAAAGTGTTCAGTTCGCAGACACGTGCGGCCATTCATGCGTGAGGCTAGCACTGAAAAGTTACGTTAGAAGTAAAGTTTTTCGTTCGGTGATGCGGGAGTAAAACAGTCCCTTTTTACAAGGGATCTGGTGGTTTTGATTTTGAAATGAATGAGTATGGAGTTGATTATCATTTGTGGAGCTTCAAGCAACGAATTTTTACATTTTTTGTAAAAATTTTTTTTTTGTTGCTGTCAACTGCAGGTGCGGTCATGACTACAAATTGCCGGTTGCTAAAATTAAATCACCGGTCGTTAATTGCTCACCGCTCTATTCTGAGTACTGCGAGAAGACTCAATGAAGAGAATAATAAAAATAAAAATTTTAGGTGAAAATTTAAATCGTGTGTTATAACGAACTATTACTATTTTAATTATCATAAAAAACGAGTTATATTATTTGTTTCAAGAATCTGGCTTCCAGTGAACTGAAACATTTCAGAATATTCGGATGTATGCTCCAAACTAAACGAGTGACAATGCAAATTAGCGCATTTTACAATACATACACTCAAATGTTAGGGTGATTCTGCACAACTGAAGCTCTCACTGCGTCTAATTAATGTATAACATGACTAAAATAATTTTTAGCATAGTTACTCTTTCAAGGAATGTTAATTAGATTCATTAGGCTAAGCATTATACAAATTCCACGCTAATCTTCTAGAATCCGTAATTATAAAATTCAAGAAGCTGCGTGTGCCACTAACACCTACACCCGCAACTTTCAACGCAGTGAGTAATTTAATAAATATTCCACAAAATCTCGTCTGCGATGCTCCATTTGGACCTAAATGTTCAGTTTTCTCATGTCTACAACTGTCGAAGTTTTTTCTAATTTCTTAACTTTACGAAACAGCTGGAGTTTATCACATGATAAATTACGAAGAAATTCACTCAACACGAATTCTGTGAAACTCAACGTGAATTTCGTGTTGAGTGAATTTCTTCGTAACTTGTCACGTGATGAACTGCAACTGTTAAAGTTGTTGTCGTTGCTCTCGGTAATGAAATAGAAAATTGAAAAGCATTTGCGAGTGGGCTGGTTCACACATGATTTACACAGTACATTGTGTGTGAACCAATTACATGATGTGTCGTGTACATCGTGAATGAACGAGCTAAAATAGTTCACAATTCATTTATTTATTATTAATGTTCTGCAGTACATGGGACTGTACTTTTCGATCATTTTTCATTGCTGTGGAGCATTTTGAAACGTCACAAGTCACGTTTTCAAAGTGCACTTTAAAAATGTACCTTACAGTAATACGATAACGTATAAGTTGTTGCAATAAAAAAAGACAGGACATGTATAAAAATGAAACACGTTTTGTGAGAAAAACCAATATATTGGGAAAGACAGGTCGACGTCAGTGATTTGCAAGAGCCAGGAAGCAGTACAGTTTGCACATGGAAAATAAATCTATCGGACGAAAAGGATTGGTGTTTTCTGGATAAAATTGAAAATCGACCATAAAAATGAATTTGAAAAGGCAGTTCACCAACAACAAGATTTACTTTATTTTATCAGCAAAAGCTTTGATAGGTTTAGAAAGTTTCACAATTGGCGAGTTTAATTTTTTATTGTGAGTCCTTAGAACACTTTCTTAATGCGCAGAAAGCGGAATGACCTTTTTTGTACGCATCGCACCAGACAGCTACATTTTACCAACGCATTCATCCTGTTTTCTCCAACTCAAACCACAATTTAAGTGGTTTAATTAATAAATTCGAACACAAAATATCGACCAAATCAAAAAGGCTGTAACGTTTTAATGGATTCAGATATTCCAATGAACTTTCGAGTCCAAACAAAGCAATCTTTTATCCGGTAGATGTGGCAATTTTAGTACATACCCGTCAATATTAATTCAAACCAACAGCGAAGCTCTCCTACCTCGCCATCTGTATTGCTCTGCTATTCCAACACTCGTTGAAACTAATTGAACGAATTTTTCATTTCAAAATAATGGAGTACAGATGTTCCATTTCTCTCCGAACAAAGGAAATGTTTCGAATTGAGCAGTTTGTGTAGTTTCGCTTTTGCTTTTGAGGTACGAATCTGAAAATATCGGTGCTGTATAAATTCAGCATCTGTTCAACGATTAAACTCGACGCGCAATTTACATTCGAGTGATACTGGTGAGCTATCGCTAAAATGTCCCGTGAATCCGAGGAACAATGCGGAGTACTGCAGCTTTACATCCGCGAAATGTCGCTTTTTGTTCAAAAGCGGAATGCTTCCACATGTGATCAAAAAGAGGCTACTAAACCTTCGTAGTGAAGGCTCCAGATGTGTGATTCCAAGCATGGATGGTACATGAATTAGGTTTCTGATGTATTATTTCATAATTAGGTTTCTGATGTATTATGTTCTAAATATAGATTGCTGAACTATCAG
>JACJUY010003865.1:8868-28093 GCA_014220935.1 Platorchestia sp. MABIK | reverse complement strand
CACAAATTTATTCTTCTCTTAATCACGATGAGTCTTTAATATGAAAACTGGCCTATGTTCATATATTTTTCATGATTAGAAGTACGATGTGTTATTGTATAGATATTGAAAAATCAGCGTTACTCAATTTGCCTATGTTCACTAAGATTCTCGAAATGGAGAACGATGACAAGGAATTCCGGCAATCTTCCGTTCAAGGACGGTGACTCGCGGCTGCTATGGCCAACGTGCTACTTAACTCGTCGCTTTTTCCGAAGTGTGCTTTTCTTGAGAGAAGTCTCCCGAGGCTAGCGGTCCGACGTGAAAGTAAACAAGCCAAGGCAAGCAGTGATGGTGCTACAAACACTCCGAAAAGCTAGAAACTAGTGAATATTGTAGATCTACCTTGAAATTCATTCATTGAAACCATAAAGTCGTAGGAGCTTATTTGAGGTACTATAAATAAAATATATAAGATGCTTATTTTACTCACATGACTGACCTAAATCAACAGAGCTTCAAACTTTTAATTCCCATGAAGTTCTTCTCAAGGGATTAAATGTAAAAGTTAACGGTAAGCTCAATGATGCATTTGAGTAAATTTAGTTCACTAACTTTGTTCCGAATGAGTAAAATATTATTCGAAAAATTATAAAATGACTATCAGGAATTTCTTGATATCACAAGGAGAGAGCTGAAGTTGCATGGCGCGAGTGGGTAGACCTCACGTTTTTTTTTCTGATGTTGCAGTAGCTCCTTCAAATTAAAATTGGAAACAGCAACATGCGCTATTTTTGCTGCATGTCAGGTGATGGTTACTCCTTCATTCAATTATTCTATTAAGTATATTTGATATGAAAAGTAATTTCAAAAAATTTGACATCATCAGCAATTCTGTTGCTTTTATTATTTTAAATATTTTGTAGAATAATTTTTATCAAAACTGTAAGTTTCTGCTTCTATCAGTGAAATCATTTTTCGAATCGTTGTAAATGGCATCTTGATGGTATGAATTTTTAATATGAATTCCGACGGCAAAGCTACAACCCTGACAATTTTGAAATCGATTCGAGCGCTCAATTAGAGAGTGAAACTTAAAAACTGCTTCAGTTTCCGGTCGTAAAAGTGTGGGTAGCTTTCTTTCAGTAGAGGTAAAGAAATGAATCTTATTAATAATTGCTCCATGACACAAAGTATTTTATTCACGAAGCTCCGAGATATTTTTATGCTACGAAATGCTTTGTTTCACGCAGATATGATTATAATTTAGCCAAGTTTTCGTGTTGAATGTACGCGTTCCCAGAGCATCGATCTTGGGCCTGGCCCATGACATGATTTATAGAGGCGCGAGAATAACAGCTTTCAGCGGTTCATTCGAAGCCCATCATAAACAATTGTTATGAAATATGAAGTTATGAATTACTTTTGTACTGTTACTATTTCAAGCGTTGTTTATTACGGCAGTAACTCCAAATTTTTCTGCTACTGAACATCAAATTTGCGGAGGTTTTGAATGGATGGAGGGATTTTAATGAACGATAGCGATCTTGGATGAGCAGGTTTTACTGAACAATTACGAATTTAGCTGAATAGGTTTTCTGAACGATTTCGAACTTGAATGAAAAGGTTTTCTGAACGATTGCAAACTTGGATAGAAAGGTTTTAAAGAACATTAACGAACTTGGATGAGGAGGTTTTACTGAACGACAACTAACTTGGAGATAGAGACTTCACTGAAAGAAAGCCACAATGACTAAAATGTGCTATATCCCGAAGTTAGATATGTAGTTATCGAACTCTAGATTCGATGCAACTTATTTCAAACCGAGTAACTAAAATCAACTGTGAGAGTTGAGTTTAGTAAGCAGTTATCGGCGAATGAAAAAATTGAAATCGTGAATAACAGAGTAATTATAAAATACGCAAAAATTCAACTTTTGTGTCCAAGTGTGGTGGATTGTTTAATATTTGTGATAAAATTAAAATTAATTTATGAAAAATGTAGACTTGGTAATTGTGGTGCTGTAATTTGGATAATTGTAATTCTTTTTGACATAGGATTTCTTGTTTATTTAAGTCCATTGTGATTAGAGTTAACGGGATTGAACTTACAGCAAGAATTCAATTTTTTCACACAAAAAAGCACTATAACCGTAGGGATAACATTACGTAAATAAATTGTGAAACACTTGGGAAAATTAAAAAGTTTGCCTAAAAATAATGAGGGATAAAATCTTGCAAACATTTGATTTGGGTACGTTTTGATCGCCATTTCATTCCTTACAATATCTGGAAACTACAATAGAACTGAGTTAGAATAAAAAATAGTAATCAATTGACGAAGAATAGGGATGAATTGAACCAGAATAAAAATCAATTAACCAAAAATAGGGATGAATTGACTAAGAATAAAAATCAATTGACCAAGAATTAGAATCAATTGACCAAGAAAGTAACGCTAGTTCTTGATCAGTTGGTTTTAAATAGCATCTGTTTTCGTTACGCTTCAATATTTTGTTGACAATGACCTTAGAACCAAAACGTTCACAAATAAATGTTTCCAAAGTCTTCCATTTTCCGACACATTTTGTTGTCAACCTGCTACGCAAGAAAGATGTTCTTAAACTTAAGAAATTTCATTAGAAATCAATGCATCCCATCAATTAAGGTAATTAATTAACTTGCTTATGTCACGATGACAGAGGGAGAAAGAAAAATGCTTTCAAATCAAAATTAGAATTTCATCATCAAATTTCATCAACATTTTTTGCAGGCTTTCACGGACGTATCATTTCAAATAAATTACTGCGACATAACAACCTGCAATGTTCCCGTCAGACACTAACGAACATGACTTGTGTAGAACAGATCTAAGTGCCGATTTTGAGATGCACGATGCTGTTAATCTGTTCCGGCACTGAGTTCATCTTATACAGAAGAGCTCATCGCCTATTCTTAATTGCATTATCTGGCCTGCATTAAATATGTGCTTCTGAGGAGAGCGGCTCAATCATAACAAAACCCCCGTACCCAGTGGACGTCGCGAGAAATAATTCAAGGAAAGAATGAGGTGGGAAGTTCGATATTTTCTCAGTTTTACAATCTTTTACAGGAGACGGAATATTAGTGCCATGAACCAATCTAGGGTTATGAACCGATATTAGTTTTATTTAAACATTATCAGTGTTAAGAACTAATATCAGTGTTATAAACCATTATCAGTGCTAAGAACTAATATCAGTGTTATAAACCATTATCAGTGTTAAGAACTAAAATCAGTATTATCAACCAATATCAGTGTTATGAACCAATCCTCCATTCTTCATCTACATCAGAGAAGTACTCACTGAGCTTTCTAAGGTTATATTCTCTAGTTTTATGCCTATCGCAATAGTGATCTCTTTGCATTGGTGCGCTCACAATGTCCCTTTCCAGTTCAATCTTTGACCGAATAATTGAAGCGGCTGAGACAGTGAAGAAAATTGTGACGGATGATTGACTAGGTGAAATACAGTACAATTTGCTGTAATATTTACACTAAAGTTTACTGGCGAAAAATATTAGCTCCCTCTTATGTGGTGCAATTTTATTCTTTGTGTTTTGATCTAGGTAACGATTGTTTTCTATTTTTCAACGACGTCCTCGCTGAACGTGGTGGCACGTTGTCAGAAGGGCTTGTTTTATTGGCCTAGGCATGTTTAGTAACTGTTTTTTATTTAGACTTTCTCAGCCAATGGATTTTGTGAAACAAATTTTAAGTCTACACTTATGCAACGACATTTCGAGAGTGCGAGAACTGAAAAAAATACTTTTTGAGAGCATAAAGTTTTTTATAAAATGGCTAATTCTAAAGGTTGCAGTGCTGTAAATTGAGTGAAAAGTCTGTCACTAGTTACTTGAGATAAATATCATTTAGGATTGCTCTCATGTATAAATAAAACTTGCGTCTACGAAGTTCCACTCTAAATGAGTGCTTCAAAACCATACCTCAAGGTTTGGTAAGGTAGTTTTTTATATTCTTCCAAGATCTGATAACGTTTCTTTGACCCATTTAATTTAATAGGAAATGAAATATGGAGGGAATATCACGGAAAGTGACAACATTTGACCCAAATTGATTTAAAAACCAGTGATTCAGTCGACGAGTTGTTCGTAGTAGCTCATCGGGCAAAATTACTGAAATTCTGAGGGATATTTTTCACTGCAACCTCGCTGCCTACTGGACAAAGAGGGCTCCTGTTTTGTCAGCAGCCTATGAGAAGCGTTTCTTTAGAAAATGAACTTTTCTTTTTGAGAAGTGCTTTAATAGAAAACAAGTCCTGTACTTTGAAAGGGACTTCGCTAGGAAACAAGTACTGCTCTAGAAGAAGTACTTTTCAAGTAAACAAACTCTGCCCCTTTAGAAGTGCTGCTCTTTAGAACACATCTAGGCAGCTTGCGCAAAAATTTGTTCGTCAGACTTGATGAACGTTGCTTCATGAATCTTTAAAACTCTCTAATTTTCTTCGAAGGATTGGCCACTGACCTCAAAAAACAATGCCATGTTTGATCTTCAGCGTTAGTTAATTTCAATGAGTGTTGTCGTATTTTTTAGTTTGCTCTTTAGCAGCACTTTTAGAAATGTTAGGAATGATACTTTGATGCTGTTGTTTGCCTTGTTTTTATGTTTCATCAGCCATTCTTGCCGGAGAAATAGTTTCATAAAAAACTTATGCGTCAGTGTTAATTTTACCAGCAAAGAAATGGAGCAATTGTTGAGAGTTGCGGTTACCTTGGAGAAAAAGGCTAAGGGGCACATATATTTTTTAAGTTCTCATTCTTATAGATACTGGCAAAAAGGATTTCCATCAATATCATTAATATTTTCCTGCATCAATATTGCACTGCAGGAAATGTGAAACACAGGTGGAATTTCAGTTGACAGAGCTCGAAATAGAAGTATTTGAGCGATAGTGTGAGTATTTGAGCGATTGTGATTTGAACTTAAAGCTAGTATTCAAAAAGTTACCAAGTCAAATTTGACGAACCAAAAGCTGCTCACAATATTTCGTAGCTAAGCAATTCATGGATGCCGAGTTTTTCGTTCCTGCGCACAGCGACATTTTCAGTTTGAAGGTCTTGTTTCAAAAACAAATTCAATCAGGAAATCGAAACTCCATCTCCCAGACCAACAAATCCAGAAAACTTTCGGAGTGAAAACAGCTGTTTGTTTTTAAAATCCTTCTGACATTAGCTGCCTTTACACGAAAATTACACCTTTTACTTCCATGAAAATCGACACGTGAGAAGGGAAAACTGCTCTCAAAGCGTTCCTCACAAGCAGAGTAGACTGTATCGGACACCTTGAAAAAGTAGCAAAGTACACACCTGGAACTGCACGACTTTCTGTGATGCCTCCCTCGAGTCGAACTACTGGAGAAATATGGACGGGGTTTGGGAATCCTTTCGTGCTTTCATTTATCATTTCTCACAGGATGAAGCACCCGTGTCTGCGCGCGATCTCGCTGAGTATTGCTTGTTGTGCATCGTCCGAAATAGCCTAATTGGAGTTTTTGAATTGAAAATTTGAATGCAAGCGTTTGTGAAATACGCGCGTCAAATGTTTTTTTTTAATAGCTGAGAATTTGGCTTTGTTCTAATGTTTCCATGAAGAGATCTAATATTACAACAGTTTTGGAGATATTTTGAGCGAAATATAGTCGGAGTTCGTCAATATTGCGAGAAAATGATCATTTCATATTTAGATTTTAGAGTTACTTCAAACTACAAAAAAGAACTACCACAAAAGATTACAGCTCATATGTTCGTTTTTCTCAAATCGGATACGTCACAGGTTCAGAAAAAAATGTTCAGAAACAACAACTCACAGACTGTAACTTGTGGAAGAAAATATTCGTGAAGAAAAAAATGAATGGTGACCTGTATCGTCATATTTTGACAAAAAAATCTCATCCGGAGTGCAAAGCATTTTTTCGAAAATCGCAAGTGGGCATTTCAACAGGACAATGACCTTAAAATCAGCCAACGGTTAAATACACACGCTATGTTCAATCAATGTCCTCCCGTAGCAAAAAAAATTTCACGACTTTTAACCGGCCTGAAATAAATCTGTGAACACTAAAAAATTAGATCCGGCAAAGAAGTTCGAAGAATCTTACATAGTTGAAAAAATTATCATTGATGAATGAGAGAAAATATCACCACAAACTTACGAACGCTTTTATCATGTGGAAATAGTCTTCGAGTATCAATAAAAAGTACAATCTTTGCAATTAAACTTTAGAAATAAAAAATCGCTGTGTTAAATACTTTTGTCTTGACCATCCATGCTTTTTACTGCAGGTTAAAAAAAAATTTTTCCTTTAAATTCTTAGTTTAATCGTTGAGAATAACAAGCTGTCAGACTTTCAATTTCAATACATCGGTTACTAAGAGCGGAATGGAAGGAAAATCTCATATGTGCTAATATTTTTGTCCACCGCTCCCTACTGCTGTGTGGTTTTAAAATTAAATTTTTAGAATTATCGTACTTCTTAAGTCGTTGTGAGACATGATCAGAAAGTGCTGAAGGGGATGACTTTTAGTTTTAAAAGCACAAATTCTTTACTGGGAATCCTTCATCTATTGATTTGGTTTTTATTTTGAAAATCATACTGTCTTTCATGATCTGCTTTCAAACTTTTGAAACTATGTACACTGAAGTGAATTCTGCCGTTGAAATATCTTGATTCCGAGCTCTGATGGTGGGATGTGTGAGATTCCAAAGCTTGTCTTTGGGAGTAAGATGATTTTTCCTTACGACTGCGCGACGGTTCATGCGTACAAAATAAATTATCAATTCTCGGTTATTTACGAACGAGTTACATTGGCAGGAAATGTGCTAGTCATCATTAAATTTTTATTTATTTTTAATCCTAAAAGTAAATTATTAGTTCTCGGTTATTTACTAACGAGTTACACCGGAAGAAATGTATTTTTATAAGAATTTTAGCCACTAGAAGAAACAACAATAGAAGGCGACGTCTGGGATATTTCAGCCCAACTTGCAGCCTTAACATTACCTGCATTCAAATTCGCATGCATACTGATTCAAAAACCTGATTTGTGCAGAAGATTCCGCCTCTCAAATTTTGCGTATTAAAACCTGCCTCAAACTACGGCTAGAGATTTGTTTTTGATTTCATCAGCGCAGGTTTATTTAAGCAAACATTATGCCGTTGCAACTAGTATATGTATAATGAAAACTGATGATTTTACCAATTGCATCTACTATTCCGCCGTCGTACATTAAAATCATAATGAAACGAAGGGTAGGTAGGATGCCACAGAAGTCGCTGAACTTTTTCAGGCCCACAGGTAGCTATACTCAAATTTGACCATTGTACTAGATTTAAGAAACATTCTACCTCTGTATCACCTGTGGTAAATAAATTGTTTAAATTGTTTAAATTGTTTACAGGGTCTTCTTTTCTAGGTTGGCAGCAGGTTAATTCAAAGCAAACATTTCCTCCAGTTACACCTCCTATTTACAATACGTTTTAATAATGCAAAACACCATTTCGGCTCAAACGTCACGCATTAAAAATTTAAAGCTAACGCTCAATTTCTTTTTTTTTGTATTTTGCAACAGATAATTCAAAGTACTAAGTCGTACCTCAAGTATTAAGGAATAATAAAAAATATAAAACACAACTTCGACTTCACTCATTAAACCTAAGTCGAACTAACTTTTAATATTTTCTTGGCTCCGCAGCGGGTTAATTTAAAAAATTCTCTTTGCAAAATAGCTTCTGAAAAAATAAGGAATAATGATAACAATACAAACCACAAGTTCGATTTCGCTCTTTGAAACTTCAGTCAAACTAACACAAAAAAGTTTTTTTTTGAGGTTCGCAGCAGGTTGATTCAGAGCACACTCTGCACACAGTCGTAAGCCTGAAACATTAAGGTTCCGCAAAATCGTTCCTGAAATATTAGGGAATAATAATAACAATGCAAAACAAAACTTCGACATCGCTCATTAAAACCTCAACCTAACTTACGTTACAAATTATTTTTTGAGGTTCGCAGCAGGTTGATTCAAGGCCCACTCTGCATACAGCCGTAAGCCTGACAGTGAGAAGTGCTGGCATTCGGGAGAGACTCGGACTGGTAAGTCGAGCAGCGCAGGTCCCTCAGGAGCATTCGATAGAATATTTGCGGAGTGCGATTCCCTGAGGTGCTCAAGAAATTCATGTATGCAAATGAATTGCTGTGGCTCCGATATTTTTTTGAAGGTGAGCGAAATCTTCCAGGAATATGGCATGTAATGAATTAAAAAATGGAAGATGACCATGATGGTTGCATGTGTGTAAAATTTGAAATCTGTGTTCAATGAATTTACGTGTTATCACTGAGTATAACTGTGCGTGATTTGTGACTGAGGTGAGCCGGACATGTTCTCTCTGAACGTACGTAGTCTATCCTAGAGGTGAATTGGAAATATTCCCTTAGAGGGTACATGATTTCTTACTCAGGTGAGTCGGATGTGTTCTCTTAGAAAGTCCGTGATTTATTACTGAGGTGAGCCGGACATGTTCTCTTTGAACGTGCGTAATCTATCCCAGAGGGGAATTAGAAATATTCCTAAGGCCAAAACCATTTTAATTTTCTTGTCATTATCCAAAATTTCTAGAGAAGTCGCCGAGTACGCGGTCGGATGTAACTGCTGCGGGCCGGATTGATCACACTGGCGGGCCGGATTTTGCCCGCGGGCCGTAGTTTGAAGACCCCTGCTTTAGATGGTACATGATTTCTTACTGAAATGAGATGGACATGTTCTCTTAGAAAGTGCGTGATTTATCGCTGGCGCGAGCAGGACATATTCTCTTACAAGATTTTTTGATGTTTCACTGAGATGAGTTGATCATTTTTTCAGAATAAATTAAGAACGAATCAAAAGATCAAATGCAATGTCTTTTTTTTCATTTTGATGGAAGGAAAAAGGAGAATACAATCGGGGCAAATCGTGTTTTCTTTTCAGTAACCAATACGAGCGTTCATCTGCACGGTAAAAATCATAAACTATTGAATCAATTTATAAATCCATTTCATCAACAGCACTTCGACTGTAAATGAGATGTAAATTTTATTTTTCAGTCTTATTTTCGACAATTCTAATTCAGATTAAGAACTTATTAAATTATACTGATTATGAAATTATGTTGACAGTCTAAGTCGGTCAACTGAGAATCTCAAGTTTCGCTAGTTTTCCCACCACAATATTTTATCTTTGACTGCGTAAATATCTTCTCCTTGCGATACCAGTCGTCTGATCATCAACTCTGATTTATTTGAACTTAATGCGAACTTCCGTACTTGATGAGTACTTGCTTACTTAATGCGTACATGATGCATACTTGATGGGTACTTGTTTACTTAATGCGTACTTAATGTGTGCTTGATGCGTAGTTTATGCGTACTTGATGCGTACTTGATACCTAATGCGTAGTTAATGTGTACTTGATGCGTAGTTTATGCGTACTTGATGCGTACTTGCAATCACTTCACCGTGTTTGAGCGAATAAAATTTTAGGTCATCTACTGACACGTGGGTTAGTTAGATATCTACACAATATTTAGAACTGTGAAATTGATTTCATTCAGCAACATGCGATGTTAAGGAACCAAAAAAAATTGAGCACATTTATGCACACAGATTATTTTTCGTAGGTAGGAATGCGCGTGTTGACATCAAGCAAACTCGAGAAAGAACATTTTCGAAACTTGGTTTCTAGTTTTCAAACGATTTCAAATACATTTACGAACTCCGTTTTGAATTAGTGCAGTTTCCAGTATTCAATTGAGCACAATTTCCGTAAAACACATTGGCCGCACAAAAAAATATTTACGAAACATAACGAACAAAAAAATATTTATTGTTGAAATTTTTTTCCCAATAAATTTTTTTCTTTGAACATTCAGGAAAAGTAAAAACACACAGGCACAAGACACTCGCTTACATGATTCGATTTCATTCCATTTCAAAGTAAGAACTTAACATCGTGAGAGTGTTTTTTTTTCTGTAGGAACAGCACAGACACAGGGAGCTCGTTGACACGTTTTTTTTAATTTCAGATCAACGTAAACATTTACGTCGCGAAAGTGTTTCTCTTTGTAGGTTATTCGACTCCTTATTTTGAAAACGAATTTTAGGGAGTAGACTAAAACTTTGCAAATTTATTAACAGTGATCGGTATTCAGAGAAACACCTTTTATAAACAGTGTAGAATTAATTTTTTATGTATAATTCTCCATCAGAAGTTAATTCTTTATTTATAATTGACAAGAAAAGACAATCAAGCACAAATGTTAAAAAGGACGATGAACATTTTCAGAATTTTAAATTCGTAGATGAAAGAAAACCTTGTATCAATACAATTATCCTTTCATTGTTCTAAATACGTACATACGAACGAAAACAAAAAGTACGCAGTGGAAGAAAGTGAATAATTCTACGCCAAAGATTACTTTGCTGGCAAATTCATCATTAAGCTCCTGAATGACGCTAAAGAGCAAAAAAAATTAATTGATCGATTCTGGACTGCAAGTCTTACTTAAAAACAGTTGTTTCAAGCGATATTTTCCTGTCTCAACCGAGATTTAACTTAGAGCTAATAAGTCATTCTATTATGAAATAAAACAGGAGCGAAAATTTTTGAACCAGTAAATCTCGAAGAGTTGTGACCATTTCTCAGTCCAGGAAGATATTTCAGAGAACCACAAATCCTGTAGTAAAACAACACTTCAAGCGATTTTTCCCTGTCCAATCCAAGATTTTACTTAGAGCTAACAAATCATTCTATTTTGAAAAAAAAAAAAAAAAAAAAGTGAACAGATTTTGAACCAGTAAATCTCGAAGAGTTGCAACCATTTCTTAGTCAAGGAAGATATTTCAGAGGTGCAAGAAAGAAGCAAATAGGGAACAAACTTGAGAACCAGTTTACCAACGGCCATCCATCCTTGCCGAGCGTCCGTTAAACCGGCGACGACAAATTGAAGGGGCGGTAGAGGGTGTGGTCTGAGATACCGAGTGTGGTGGGCTGGCCGTGGAAAAGCCGACGTTCGGCCGAAGGCAACACTTGCAAAAATACAAGCGTAGTAGCTGAAAAAAGTTAGTTTAAGTGTTGTAGTGGAAGTGAAAAACTCGGAGTGAAGCGCTCCAAAAGGCAAAGGAAACATAATGTAGGTAGACATGAGCAAAAAGGTCAGTTTAAAAGCGTGATGCCACAAGGAAGAAGTTAGAGGGAATGTTTCCAAAAACAAACGAAACAAAGTGTGGGGGCAAAGTGTTGGTGCTATGAGCAAAAAATGAGTTTTAGTCTGCTGGCGAATGAAAAAATTTAAAGTGAAAAGCTTCCAAGAACAAAGGAAACTAAATGTGCGTAGAAATGAGCCAAAAACTGGTTTCAGTGTGGGTTCAGAAGCATAAAAAGTTCACGTGAAATGCTTTCAAGGACGAAGAAAACAAAGTGTAGTCAAAAACGAGCTCAAAAATAAGTTAGTGCCCGTTGGCGGAATGAGAAAGTCAAGCCCAAAATCCATTCTAAAATAAAAGAGAGACGATGGAGAAATATGACCTGAAAATAAAATCATTCAAAACATTTCAGCAAGGTGTAAACTGGAAATAATTTAACAAACCATTACCTCACGTTATTGAGAAAACATGCCAGTCAAGGGTTATAGCTAAATAATATCGCATAGACCTTGAATGAAAAATACGCGAAAAATTCCTCTACATAGTCAGCCTGCGGGTGCAAATATTTCATAGGGGATATCAAACGTCTCACACCCCTCACGAAATTAATTTCTCTTAACTTTTTCTCAAAGTTAACCTAGAATTGCAAAATTCAAACAACACGGCTCGAGATTACTTGCACGATAACTTTTATTAACGCACAAGAAATAGTAAGCTGTGTAATGCGCCAACACTGAGACCTCTCGTGCATTCTAACACGACGTGTATCTGTATCAACACTGTATAAACACGGGTCACAAACACACATGGCATGTCCCCCCAACAGCCTGTACTCTGAAACTGCTCGGGTCAGGTGCAGTATATCGAAAAACTATCATTTTTCCTAAGCTGAGTTGGAGTTAAGTGTGCTTTAGCACCTCCATTACAGCCTCGGAATTCCGTTTGTTTGCCTTTTAGCTAACATTTCTTCGTATTTGGTGTAGGAGAGGCCAATTTAACCGACCTAACACGGAGCGGTCACGCGACTGTTTCACGGTGCACACAATTGCATTTTATACGAGGGCCAGGAATTGTGGTTACGTAAACGATATCATGAAAGTCTACTTTTCCTGAAGTTGCTGCGGGTTGTTTGTTTCAAATGAGGCATGGGAGTTGTGGTGACTTAACGATTTCATGAAAGTCAATTTTTCCTGAAGTCCGCTGTGGATTGTCTGTTTTATACGAGGAGCAAGAAATGGGTATATGTAAAAGATTATATGAAAATCAACTTAGATAAGGGAAATTCACCTGTGGTCTTTTTGAGTAATATAAGAGGAGCAGGAAGTGCATTTACGAAAAGAGGATTGTGAAAGTTACCTAAATGGGCTCGAAACCCCGGGCGGTCTTTTCGTGTTTCACTCGTGGAGCAGGAAGTGCATTCACTCAAAAAAGATAATATGGAAGTCTTCCAAGGCAGGCGTAAGTCTGCTGTAAATTTTTGTATGTATAAGTCGGCTGGAAACTTGCACAAATAGACGCTGTAAATTCATTGCGTTTCACTTCATTCAGAGAGAGTACAAAATTAGCAATGCACCACCCAGTTTGAACATGCGTGTCCTTGTCTTTTTGGACTGAGTTTGCCTAGGGTAGCATGTCCACTGTATCAATTGATAACCGTTTAGTTTACGCCTCAGTAAATAAGCTGTATTTACGAGTGGCACTCCTATCTTCCAAGATTATAATGTTAACGACAATCATACCATTCTTATGCCTTCTTCCTATGTAAATAGACGTGGAAGAGATTTTAAACGCACAAAATAAAAAACTTTCTTATAGCTTTTGAATCGACATTTTGACTATGAGACGAAAACAAAAATTGTCTCGGAATATTCTTGACTTATCAGTCGCAGTTAAAGGCTCATAAAAGCTCCTAAATAATTTGTGGAGTGACTTAGTGCGACAAATGCAAACACAAAAAACACACAAAAAGAGGCGCTACAAATATCCACACGTAACGGTCCATTGTCTTAGCCTAGCTTTAAAATCTCCATCACGGGTCACAGATAAACACGAAGACGCAATAATTAAGTAAATTGTTACTGGGAATGCGAACCACGTGCTCTGGAGTTTAAGCCTTTCTCTAAGAACAATGAAATAACGTAACCACATTTGAAGAGGTAAAGGGGTGTGTGGAGTTCAAAACATGTGGACACGAGTAATGGAACGTTTTTTGCCAACACTGAAGTATTTAATTTATTTTCTTGAAGTGGAGATTTACACAATAACTTCTGTTCAAATGAAACATTCTGTATAAAAGAAATTAACTTTTGTAAAATTGAAACGAACTTAAATGAAATGAACTTGACAAAATGAAGTGAAACTAAGAGAAAAGAACTTTTGTAAATGTGAAATGAACGAAAATAAAATGAAGTTTTGATAAAATGAAAAAGAAATTTTTATAAATTAAATGACCCGTGAGACCTGCGAACGAACCTTATTGATCATATACATTTACTGTTCAAAATTATTTGTATTTTAAACCTATGATACCCATCGTGTGTATGTGAGGAGCGTAGTTGTGGTTCAGTGAGTGTGAGGTCCTGAGCTAACAGGAAATTCATTGATAGAAGTGAATGGCCCGGGCTGAGGTCAAAATCGTGATTGGATGAATAACTTTAGATTTTGAAAACTATAAGAATTTCAGATTCTATTTTTGAGTCACATGTATGTTTTGTTGTTCTTGAGCGTCTGTTGAGTTTCAAGTTCAAGCACATACATGGTTAATCATAAATGTAGTTATTTGAAATCATTTGTATTGGTCGCTAACACGATTTCCTCCAACTGAATTTAAAAGTTTGTTCGCAAGATATTCTGTTCTATTCAACCATGCATTTGATGTTGACTTCAGAATTGAGATGTGTTTTGGACTCAAATTTATAGTTGCCCCACTGATGCTCAGAAGCTGGTTTCATTGTCACTTGCAGCTCTTTAAACGACGTGTAGAAATGAACACGCACAAAAATTATACAATGAAGGAAATAAATCATAACACGAACTTTAGTTATTGTTCTGGATAAACGCACGGCATATTTGTTAAATTAAACTTGAATAAAACTAGATTAAAAATAAATTGAAAAGAAAAAAGGCCTCGATATGCAATTTTGAAAATTTCCATTGGAAATGCACTAATCGCCGTTGACACATACGTCAATTGAAACGCAAAAGAAAAAGAAGCATTCAATTCAATTTCGTTTGATGAGGGAATAAATCTGAATTGAACAATAAGGAAAAATAAACTGAATTGCACAGTTTTTTATGCTCCACCATGCCTATTGTAATGACTATCTAGTCTATTGTAGTCTATTGTAGTGACTATCTAGTCTATTGTAGTCTATTGTAGTGATACCAATGTGTCGTATGTGATGTAACATGACACTATAGTAATTGTGTTGATATTTTTCATTTACAAGTATACATTAAATATTTATGCTGATCGTTTATACTCACTTCATACTATTTGTGTATTACTGATTCACGCTCAGTTTTCCTATACTCTAACTGTATACGTGCATAATTGTTGCTTCAGCATCGTGTTGAGTTTCAGTATTTTTCTTTCTAGATCATGTGTATTCAAATGAGATTCGTTCAACTACTGAGTGATTTTTCAATTTCAAGGGGATAACAAGAGACAACGAACAGTGTAAAAGTCAACTTAGAAGAATATATCATTGCGTTTAGGAGCATCTATTTTATATCAATAACGCAGAAGTTTATCAATGCGTTTGGGAGCATCTATTTTATATCAATAACGCAGAAGTTTATCATTGCGTTTGGGAGCATCTATTTTATATCAATAACGCAGAAGTTTATCATTGCGTTTGGGAGCATCTATTTTATATCAATAACGCAGAAGTTTATCATTGCGTTTGGGAGCATCTATTTTATATCAATAACGCTGAAGTTTATCAATGCGTTTAGGAGCATCTATTTTATATCAATAACGCAGAAGTTTATCATTGCGTTTGGGAGCATCTATTTTATGATATCTGAGCGTTAATTTTACTTATAAATGGGCAGTTTGAACGATTAGATTAGATAATAAGTTAGTGTACGGTTCCCAACCACAATAATGTGCTCCTAAGAAAGGACATAAATAGGGTGCATTTAGTATGGAATAGAGTGGATGAGAAATCTCTGCATATGTGTACTCCTTGAAAGTATTGATTGCTTGTCGAAATAGTGAGATTGAAAGAATTTTATGAAACAAGGTTAATTAAAGAAGGAAGTAGAAGAAGCTGAAAAAAAACAGCAGTGACTGAATAAAAGATCTTTCGTAACAAAACAGAAGATATTCTATTTCAACTGAAGGAAGGCCTACATAATCTTCAGTTGAAAAGCTCAAATCTTTTTCACAAGAGCACTAATTCCAACAGCTACAATAGTTGCATCGCTCTGAAGGGTATCAATTTGAACGATTCATTTAATTTTTCTTTAAATATAGAGCTAAAAAATCTAATAATTCCGCTCAATAGTCTCTCAGGTTTGCTATTCGAACTTCGTTGTGATGGTTATTGAGTCGAAAATGGGAATATATTTTCATTTGTCATTTTATGAAAGTAAACGGGATCAATACATAACAGGATAGAAACGTAATAAACACATCAATACATCACATATAGGATTAATGCAAAACAGGATTAAACAGGACCAATACATACCAAACTAATGCAAACACGATCAAAACATAATAGGATCAGAATATAACAAACAGATTCAAAACATAACTAACAGGACCAACCGATGACATACAGGATCGATGCGCACTAGGATTAAATGGAATCAATACATAAAAGGATCGGAATATAACAAACAGGATTAAAACATAACAAACAGGATCAAAACATAACGAACAGGACCAATGCACAACAATCAGGATCAATGCATAACAGAGACAGAAGAGACCAATCAATAACAATTTCAAGCAAATAGGATCACAGCACAACAACCAAGATCAACTAATGACATACTATACAGGATCAATGCATAACAGGATAAAACGAGACCAATACATAACAAACTCAAGCAAAAACAATCAATACTTTGATGGCTGCCTCAGTGCGGCACGAAAAACTAACGCCGGCAGACTAATGACATAATCTTCGTACTAAACACAGAGCAGCCTGTTACGGAGGTCCAATCTTCAGATTCAAATTAAATCTTTATGCACCAGGGGAGTGTTTGCTCTGCGTCGTCTCTAGGCATGACTAGCGACATTAACTCAAGCCCTTTTTAATCGATGGAACTCATGCAATTATTCATCATGAGGCCCACATCATGCAAGGTTCATGAGGCACACCGGTTATTTGGCGCTCTCAACGACTTGGGCTCTGTGCCATTAGTAATTGCTCATTCTGCGAACTTAAATCTAGAGATGAGCATAGATATGCTCGATCTCTGGTGATTATAGATATTCGGTGATTATATGGATCTCTGGCGATTGTGGATATTTAATGATTATGCAGGTCTCGTGATCGTGGATTTTCGGAGATTATGGATCACTGACAAGTAAGAGTTTTTGGATGTTATGGGTTTCTGGCGGTTATGTTTTTTTGGCGATTGTGCACCTTGGGTAATTATGGATCTCTAGTAATTAGGACAATCATGGATCTTCAGGGATTATGGATCTCTGGCAATTATGGTTCTTCTGTGATTATGGCCCTCAGAATCGATTTTCATTCGCGTTAAAGCGGCGTCGTGCCTCATAATGGACTGCCTGCATGCTGCATCAAAGGTGTTCGTAAAAATAAATCATTCCTAGTTCATTTTTATAATAGAATTTGATCACAAAAAACGATCGTGGTTTGATCAATTTATTACGAAAAATTTTAAGGCAACGCTCAGTTGCATTCTCATAGAAAATAACTGTGCGAGTTCTTAACTTATTTCTCTTTTAAGGATAAAATATTCACTGGCTGCTGGAAGGATTCATGCCGCGTTTTCAGAAATACACACCGAGCCAGCGTGAAACTTGGCGATTAAGTTTTAAATAACTTTATAACATTGCAGAATGTTCGAGGCTCCAAGTGAATAATTTCAATGAGATCTGCCTGACATTAACATTTCCAGTGAAGCATACGGCGAATGTCACTCGAATAGAATCGACTGAAGAAAACTCTTCGTCTCTTCTTTCTCTGGCCTTCACTGCAAATTGTCTGCTCCTCAAGGTAATTTCCAAATTTCACTAAATTAGGTTAGAATAATTGTTCTTAAGCTTCAAGTTTCGATTAAAGATAAAATATCTTTTTGAGATTCTTCAGATTTAAGTCATTGTAGATGTAACCTTTCAATATCTTCGTACCCTCAAAGGCAAAAATAAACAAATTAATCACTATCCCACGAAAAACCGTTCACTACTTAATGTATCATGCATGGTGTGGTTCTCCGAAATGCCAATATAGTTCAGCCATAGATACCCTAAAATAATGATCTTTTCTCACACATGCAGAGAAAATTACCCAGGGTGAGCAACGTTTTCCTTTCGGAAAAACTGCATTGCCTGCACCGCAAAGAAAGAGAGAGAAACAGGCAAGCCCGGTTCAGTGGAAGCCTTTGTCCCGAACTAAAGTGCCGTAAATTGAAGCAAGAGTTCCGGCTCTTTCTCAACCGCAGCCGATAATGAGACTTACGGCCTGGGTGTACAAGCATAGATAGCCGGAGTTTCCTTGCAACGAATGGAAGCAACTCTAAGCACCGGCCTGACGAATTAACCTTAAATCTCACAGCTGTTGCTAAACAATACTGCCAAGAGATTAGAATGCAGTGATAGCATCGGGCCGCTGTGATACGGTTGACTCCAGGGGGCATACTGTTGAATAGCAATTGGCTTTGATGCAAAGGGTCTGAAGCGATTGGATGCATAATGTGATTGGTTCTTACGCAAATGAAGGCACGGCGCCTGGCTAATGTTCCGTCATCCTTCACTCAGAGCCATACGAGAACAAGGGAATGTGCGCTCGTCAGACTCTCGATTGGCTCAATTTTTTTCCGCCGGCACATGGCGGAGATGAATTGCAAAAGCGTACAGCAACTTACCGTCGGCATGAATTTACGATTGCCATGTGGAGTGTTGCTTTTGAAGATGCGTGAGTCCTACTATTAGAATCTTTCATCATTATTCCATGTGGGTTTTTTGAAGATGCGTGAGTCCTACTTTTAGAATCTTTCATCATTATTCCATGTGGGTTTTTTCAAGATGCGTGAGTCTTACTTTTAGAATATTTCAACATTATTCCATGTGGGTTTTTTCTAGATGCGTGAGTCCTACTCTTAGAATCTTTCATTCATCTTTCATGTGGGTTATTTCAAGATGCGTGAGTCCTACTTATAGAATTTTTCAATATGATTCCACGCGGTATTTTTTTTAAGATGCATGAATCCTACTTTCAGAATCTTTTAACATGAATATCTAAATGCATTTCCGATCATCACAAACCATCTTGAAGAACCTAGAATCTTACTTTCAGCCCATTTCGTTATGAATTTAGCTATGGACTAGCATTTTCACAAATTTTCTTGAAAGGCTCACAACTCATCACCAAACCCTTACCAAATAAGAAAAACATTGAATTTAATATTTTCATGATTTCTCTTGAAAAAAAAGACACAATCTTGCCGCCGGACGCACTGGACAACGCGGAGGAAAAACTTAATCCCGGCGACAAAAACACTGCAAGCCACAAATCCTGAACTCCCGCAGCGGCGAGGAACATCCTTGCGTCCATGATACCAGATGCCAAGCTATCACGCCTGTTTAAAGTATGAGCAATAACAGGCTCGCTAATTTGCACCCACTCGTCAAACACTTTACTCTCCTCCAGGCGTGTAAACAAATAAGCCTCGCTAACAGGACATCGTAAATGAACTGCCTCTACACGCCCAGGAATGCCTTGCTGTTGGACGAGCGCACGTGCATCCTAAAGCGCCATGGCAGTGGTCCGAGTGTGTGTTGTGAAGGTGTGTGTTGTGATGGTG
>JACJUY010003864.1:40475-79549 GCA_014220935.1 Platorchestia sp. MABIK | reverse complement strand
CTGAAGAGCGTCTGCACACTGTACGTTTAAACGTTGTAGAAATTCACACACTGTTTCCACTTCAATGTCGAATGGATGACAGCTAAATGTAGAATACGCCATCTTGGTTTCAGAGCACTTGTAAAGTTCAAATTCACTTTAGAGATTCGAAGTCTTCGTCGCCAACTTGTAGTGTCGTACTATCGACACAACTTGAGGTATTGTAGCAGAAGCTTTAACTTCTGTACCCTTAGGTGTAGGCTAAGGATCAGGAAGAGTATACGCACAGCAAGGCTTCTAATAATGTACTGATTCCGTCGGTGACAGACCTTCCTTAAAACTAGCAATACCCGGAAGTCAAACAAGGACTTTCCGGAGCTCGTAAAGTTCGTAAAAGCAAGACACCATAAAGGACTTTCGTCGGTCAGAGTTCCGACCGTTTATGGCTCTTCCGGCTCCAAGACCCAGCGAGACAAAGACAACCGGCTGTGCTCACTTCACACGGCACATCCCGAGATATAACAGGGGGGAAACTGGGGTGCAGTCACTGTGGTGTGGGGGGAACCTGGGGTGCAGTCACTGTGGTGGGAGGGAAACTGGGGTGCAGTTTCTATGGGAGATTCGCCAGGCTTGCCTACTCAGGAATCGAACCGACTACCTTTCGCGTGAGAGGCCTGCGCTCTCAACCGCTAGGCCACGGTGGTCACGATGAGAAAAACAAAAAAGGTTGTGAAATGAGAAAAAGAATGGCGTTATTTTGTAATCACTTTGCCCAGTGTGGGTTAGCTAATCAGTAATATTTGCGACTCATCGATGGAGGATGTCACAATGCTAATTACTTTATTACTTATTCGTACGGAGGTTTCAAGGCTTTGGATCTATCGTTTACTAATCGGCAAAATAGCAGGTTCAGTAAAGATATGTGACAGGGGTCCTTCATATTCTATATAACTATAATAAATATCTTGAAGTGATAGTAAGTACCATTCAGTCACGGATAACATCCGATCATGTTCCGTCCAATAGTCAAATTGAATAGATTTGAAACTGCTGAAGCGGTTTTTTAGGAGATGAACGCAAAAATGAACATGAAATAGTCGTTGAAAACTACATGCATGCGTTTGGTTTAACGCAAATTATTTGCAAGAACTGTTGTGAAGCCATTGATCCGTTAATAAAACACAAATCAGAGTCTTGAATTGGTTACTCTATACGTGACATGACGCAAAGAGCAATGGCAACGTAGACCTAAAACTTATAAATCAGGGCCAGAATTTTAATCGCTCTGATGGCAAACGACATACAAGAAATACTGCCATCAAAATGTGCGAAAGCAGCATAAAATTTGGCGACAATTTCTTATTTGTCTGAGTATGGAATATGGTATTTTGCTGTTGGTGTGGTGATAGGGTAGGTTAATACATCACTTTATGAAGCGCTCATGGGAAGACGGGACTTTGCTATGGTTAGTAATTCTTTTCAAAAAGCTGAGAACTTTGAGCAGGACAATGCAGCGTACCACAAGGAAAACGTCATGACCTATCTATGTAGAACAAGAAAACATTTATAGAATAGATTTACCTGCCCAAATTTTGTCCCATAAAAAACAGTTGGAAGACTTATGAGTGAAGTTGGAATACGATGACAGATGAAAATTGTGGAACAGCCTCGATGAAAAATGGAACAACATTTTTGCCGAGAAAATCATCAGTTTTGTATCATCGAGAATGACAAGCTTTTGAAGTGTAATGGAAGCCAATGGGCTTCTCACTAAATGTTGAGTACAATTACTCACCTTTTTTTTTCATTTGCATTCATTTTTTATTTAAAATCGTGCTAAACACTGGTAGGCTAAATTCTACAATGAATTACGTAACCAATTTTATAATTATATGCGATATCCTTTAAAAACACTACACATCTTCTCGCCTTCTGTCCAAACATTGATCAATGTTTTTGCAACATTAAAGAGAATAAATGTTGTGTAGAAAAAGATATTTTATGTGCCGGATGTGAGCATTCCGAACGTTTCACATGTTTGTCAAGAGGAGCAGTAGTGATGCTTGTCAATACGCACAATAGTCACTAAGTACACGCACATGTGAGTTTTTAGGCGCAACATTCACGTAGCACGTGTACATGTGAGTTTTTAGGTGCTTCCAATCACTTAAGCCTACTCTTATCTTAGTCATTAGGCGTAACAGCCGTTTAGGCCTATACACATGAGAGTAAACTGGAGCACGGTTCATCAGAAATTTAAATTTTCTGGAAAACCTTCTATTTAGCAGCTGTCACAAGCGTCTTCTTATAATAACGCAGAAGTTGAAGTGAAACTCTGCTTTGACTGATGATTGTTCTGATCTGAAGTGAAGTGTTCAGCCCACGCTCACTTCCACGTTCCAAAGAAGTCTTTGCAAGAGAGACTCGCTGTATTTACGTTTTTTTCTCCCTAATTAATTGCGCTCACCTCATGGGACGTAGCAGAAAACACTTTGGAAATTAAATTAGGCGAATAAAACATTTGTTTACTCAGCCGCGGGCATTGTTCAGGATCATAATAAAGTAGGCCAGCCAAATATTTGTTCAGGTTATTAATAATGGAAGCCGGTTTTTCATGCGGTTTGGTTAAAACTTTTGGCCTAGAGACTTTGCTGTTGAAGTTAAGTTCTGGAAAACATTCCGATACATACTGAAAGGCTCATTTATCTGGCGTGGACTTGTGTAAATGAGAGTCACGGAGGGATTAAGACAAATGGACGTTCTTGTTCTTCTGGCGCCTGGAATCGCTGGAAGAGTTACTTTAACCTTTGCTATTTCAATTGCGAATTGCGCTCGAATTGAAAGCCAATTAGCAGAGCTTTGTGCGCAAGTTTATGGGGAGGCAAAAACCTGCGTTCCACTATTGAAGTTTCGAGAGTCTCGACGAAAGTTGAGGATGTTGTTCAAAATTTTCCCCTGTTTGGCTTTCACTTGGTGCGAGAATTGCTCTCCAACTCGTCCGTGTCTCGAGCTTTTTCCGCCCTTGTAACACCCAGTCTTTCCCCGCCTCGGGCGCCTCAAGACTCAGATTGCCTTTGTGTGGAGCAAAGTTTTCCTGAGTTATAGAGTTTTTGTGTCGGCCACAACATACTTTTTGATGCAAAGTTAACGTTCCATTATTCCACAGTTAACAACTCACGCTTCCCTTTCTTGTGATTGCAACTATGTCAGGTTTCTGACTATGCAGTCAACGTTACGACCATTGATTTGCGACGGTTCAAGTCGAAGGATGGGAAAATATTTTTTAAGTGTTCGATATGTTGACATGGGAATTCAATGTGATATGAATTTCCATTACTCAAATTGACAGCTCGTTACTTCATTGTTACTGGCGATATTGTTGGCGATCCTTATCAAACAACTTTCAAATATCCTTCGCTAACATTTTCATATCCTAAATTTACTATATCCCAGGCAAAAAATAGGTTCTATAGCTTCGTTTTGACACGCTCATCATTTTTTAAACTGTTACCCATTCTATATATTTCTGAAGGTTTTAAATCGGCCGCCCGTCAACTAAATGCGCGTTATTTTTGAAGTTGTAAATTTCGGCTAGGTGGGCTGAGCTGTACCTCATTATTTCAGCTTTGACGAGCGTTTCTGACCAACTTAGACCCGAAGTTTTGACATCTTCGGGGCTCTGTGATCTAGGAAGCTTTTGTTGAATATCGTTTTGTTTGCTTTTCTTTCAACTTCACTCTCAAAGGCCTCACGAAGACGTGGGGGCTATTTTTGAGATAACTAGGCCAGAAATATATCACAAGGTTACATTCAGACGACTCATACTTTTTCTTTGCGCTCACGTTCTTCTGCTGCCAGGTCCGAGCAACTAATGAGACCGCTCTGAGAAGTAGATTCGCTCGGGGGTTTTTACCGATTGCAGTTTTTCATACCCTCATGTCCAGATGTGTTTTTGAGCAGCAGGAGCGGGGTGTGTGTGGTGTGTGTCTGCGTGTGTGTGTGTGTTTGTGTGGATGTGTGTGGGTGGGTGTGGATGTGTGTGGGTGGGTGTGGATGTGTGTGGATGTGTGTGGGTGGGTGTGGATGTGTGTGGGTGGGTGTGGGTGTGTGTCGGCGTTCGAATGAGGTATCATAAACAAAATTTCGTTTGCTGACAGCAAACGAAAACGAAAAGCAAACATTTGTTGTTTCACCCCCAGTCTAAGTGCTATTGTAGGTTTGTTTTTATTTTCACGTGTGCATGAAAATTTTCGAAAGTGATTCGAACATTCTTAATTAAGTTCAGTTTGGAAATGGCAATTAGGTTGTTTTTTGAATGGCGTTTCATATGACTCAGTTTCTTCAACTTTTTATTCTAAGAATGACTTTGTGGATTCTTTCATTCAAAGCATATTTTACTAGAGCTAAATCATGCGTGAAACGATTTATGGGAATGAAATCAATGTTTATCATGTATTTCAAATTGACAGGAACCTTCAAACTTTGTAACGCTCTCGAAAATTGGATGTGTTATTTCAGACTTAACACGTACTCGTGATACTTACTTGCGTGAAAATTTTTATCAGTAGTAACACATTTCTATTTAGGAGAATTGAAACATTTCTCAGAGTGAGATTCTGTGCAGACGTTCATCAGATGCTGGAGACCGAATAAAAAACTTGGTGTCCCAAAATCTCGTGATCGAGTGATCTGAAAACGGGAAACTAAGTTTTTTACCACAGCCTTTGGGAGAGTTTGGGCCATTCTTTGCTATTTCCAAATCATTTGAAATATTGAACCAGAATTTAAAATTGTCGAAGTTTAGTGTTTTATTATTTAATTCTAACATATATGAATTGAATTAACGAAGAGCGGAGAGAAAATCTTCTTTAAATCGAGTGTTGGAATGAATTTCTAGTACTACTGAATATCAGGATTCAAAATTTTTAAATGAAGTTTTTACTTTCATTCATTATCATCTTCTACGAGTAAACATTAGTCACTTCGAGCACAAGTTGTAAATGGCGTTGAACTTTCAAGAAAATGAACCAAAAACTTTTTAGTGGTGCTACTTGCCCACTATTTTCAGATGGGAAGAAAACTTTAGCCAGCGGAAAAGCGTCTCTAGCTTCTGATGAATGCTGTTCACTAGTTTCATTCCATTCGATTTGCTTCAATTTCTAAAATACATGACTTGAAAACTGTCTTAAAATGCACTGTCTTTTTCAGAAAAGTAAGCTGACGGAAACATTTAGTTGCAAATGGGAAATTTTGTTTTATGTATTCAATTATGCTTACACCTTGAATCTTCTGATGGGAAATTCCGCTCTGAAAGTTTTAGTCAATTTAGGTTACTGGACGTTAGGTTAGGTTAGATCGAGTCAGGTTAGGATATATTGAGTCAGGTTGGGTTATATCCCTTGGGAACATTTCATGCAAGTTCAAGTGGGTTCCTAAGTGCCAATAAATAGGCTCTTATATGCTGCAGTCATTAGATGTTGGAAATAAGAAAAATATGAATTCCTAATTAAATATATGTCTGTAAACATAATGTGATTTTATCTATGTGTTTATATAAAAGGTATTTAAAAAACATGTACATATACTGTATGTGGGAATTCAACATTTCAGGGCATTTCGGTCTGTGTAGCGCAACATTAGCGGGTTACCCAAAATGAGATGCTATTTATGAGGCCCTAACTTTTTACTTTAATTGATACAAAAAAAGTACTCGACCGATTAGACCGATTTACACCTAAAAGCCTTCTAATCAATACATTTAGAATACGCTAGGTGAGGATAGGTTTAGATAAAATAGATTGTTTTAGGTCAGGTTAGCTTAAGATAAGTTGAGATAGGTTGGCTGAGGTCAGGTTAGGTCATTTTAATTCATGTCGATTGGTATAAAAATTTTTGAGCTGTTAAATGTTCGGCTTTAATTCTTACAGCAACGCTTGCGTGTCTGAAAGACCTTCAAATGAGTAATTTAGGAAAAATATACACGCATTTATTTAAAAAAATTCAGGTAATTTTTAGGTGCATATCCAGGACATCCAGGCATATTTTGACTACCATCCAGGAGTGCGATCAATGTAAACAAATAACAAATTATAGTGTTGAATACTGTTGAATTTGGTAGAAGTAAGTCGATCAGGGCTTTACCAAGTCGTAAAACTTTCAGAAGATTTTAGTATGGATGAATAAATACATCAGATGAAAAACTCACTTCGCTTGGAAGGCTTTTGAGAATATCTGAGAGAGTTCCTGGCCATGTTTTCTGGTACGGGCGAAAAAAATGTCGTCTGAATTCAATTTAAGATGCAGAACTACAAGAAGAGAGCTCAGAAAAGTCACGACAGAGTCAGCACTTGAGAAATGCAAATGACATCTTCATAATGACCGCACTCACGATGACTTGAGAAGAAAAAGACAAGGCTCATTTTTTTAAGACAAGGTATGCACGCAACGGTGTTTGGATTTGTTCTGATTCGAAATGACTCCTTGCGTTTTAAGCGGCAAGCTTAAGACACGAATCAGCCATATTTAACTGGCATGATGTTCTATCAGAACGATATGTAGCCCTCGGACCTCTATATTTTCTCCAAATACTTTTATTTAAGAGCTTTTTTTGAAGAACTCCCGTCAGATATTTGGGCAAAAAATAGCCCATACTTTTACAGAAATTCGTCCACCAATTGTACAAGTCTAAGTCGTTCCTTGCGTTCAATTTTAATTTAGAAATTCTCATATCCCGTTTAAAGATAAATTTAAATTGGATTTAATACACTAAACATTAATTTAAAAATTCTTAAATCCCATATATCACTGAATTTACTCAGTACCTCCGTGCAGAGAGGACGTTCCTTGTTTTTGCTTCGAAACGAAGTGCCTTCATTGGTTAGAAACCATGAATTTCTAACCTAAAAGAAAACCCACTCTCACCTTGAGATTCTAAATATGAATTAAAAAACTTATTACGACCAAAATTACCAAACAAAAAGTATTATATTCCCTCGAAAAAGTGTCCAGCCCTCATCTTCTCAAGGAATCCAGCTCGCTCAATCTTTAAGATGGCACACAAGAACAAAAGACGCAGCAGCGACGGTGTGACTCAGTCAAAGTTTGACTTATATTCTGATGTGTCAAGCTTAACAAAAGAAGGCAAGGAAGTGGTTTCTATTTTAATAAAATACTTCGACTCAATTATGACAACTCTTCAAAGTGAAATGAAGAAAGTACAAAAAGAAATAAGTGAGATTGAAACACTCTTTGAAACATTAATGGAAAAAGAATCAAAACATAAGCAGATCCTCGAGGATCATGAGAAGAAAATAAGTAGCCTAGTCTCCCGTCTCGATCGCCTAGAGAAAAATGCTGAACGTAAAGAAGCAGAAAACAAGAGGTGTACACTTGTCCTCTCTGGTGCGGAACTACCGCGCTCACATGCAGACGAAACCTGTGAAGAAACAGTCCGCAATGTTTTGAAGGACAAAATCAACATTGATCTCAGCGATACTGACATCTCGACAGCTAACAGAATGGGGAGAAAACCTGCGACTGGAAACGAAGATCGAAGAAACATTGCTTACGAACTAAAACATTATTACAAGAAACGCGAGATTCTGACCGCCTGCCGAGAGAGAAAACTTAAGTTTTTCATGAATGAGTATCTCATACCTTCACGAGCTACCATTATGTACACTTTGAGAGTAATCAGAAAAAAATTCCTGGAGAATATTGGAATTCCATAAAGTCTGGACGGCAACATCGGCGTCTACGCTACGGATTCAAGACGTTATGCGATCAACACGCATGAAGAGCTCGACCAATATCTGATACAGCAATTGTCATGTCACCGAAACAGGTTCTGAGTGATTAGTCTCCTCCTGACCGTTAGCCAAATTTCATGTCACTTATACTACCACAGAAATGATCCAGAAATGCCAGAATCGCCCCTCCGTATTTCTCAAGATATTTGCGTCAGATATCCTTTTGATTTCTTCCTTGTTCACTCTCCCACCTTATATTAATATAATTACCGGTTAGATTATTATTTGTGTATGGCCTTTGTTACTAACCTCCAAAAACAATTTCGACCCCTATAACATTGGATATATCACTATTATAACATATCACTGTCACTCTTTATTTGTCATATTAAAGTCACCTCAGCTTGATAACTTTTTACTGTAATTTCATTTTTTATAATTTTATAGGATTCAGGTTATTATTTGCGTGTAACCCCTGTTACTAACCTCCAAAATCAATTTCGACCCTTATAAGATTAGATTAATCGCTTTCAGAATATGGCACTGTTACTATTTGTCTCATCAATATTACCACAATTTTATTACTTTATTCTGTAATTTCATTATATCTCGATGTCTTCTTAATCTTGACTTTGTATTCTTTTTTCTAAGTTGAATATTACCTACTGCTTTCTAATTTTAAATGACTGATCATGCTAATGTATTCGATGAAACTGACCCTGATCTCAATCATTTGAACAGACTATCCAAACTTAAACGAAACTGAAAACTGCGAATATACCATTATATCAAAATTCAGCAAAACCAGACGAAAAACTCGCAATGATTTTTTGCTCCTGTGCTAGAACTGCCGGTCACTTTATCCGAAATTGGAGGAGATACAATGTTTTATAACTGAAATGAAATATGACTTCTAAGTCATTAGCTTCACCGAAAGCTGGCTAGATGACTAAAAAAAAAGACATGATGCGAATGAACAATTATCATTGCCACTACTCACTACGCAATAACATTCGCGGCGGAGGGATCAGCACGTACATATCTAAGCACAGAGACTCGAGACTCATAGTAAGTGCATCCATGAATCGGGATCATATAGAGTCACTATTCATAGAACTGACTAGAAATGGTAAACGAATTATGCTTGGAACGGTGTGTAGACCTCCAACAGCGTGTTCTGTATCTTTCCTGAATGAGCTCAATGGGATTATGTCGCAGTTTAACAGGTCTTCATACAGTGACATAATAATCTGCCGTGACTTCAATTATGATCTGCTGAAACATGAAAGCTGCGAACCAATCTCAAATTTCCTAAATGTTTTTTAGTTTAAGTCATTCCTTCCGATCATCACAAAGCCTACACGGACATCCTCAGAATCTCTGCGCTGCTCGACAATATCTTTATGACTAATCCAACGGCTTTTCTTACCGGAATTATTATTTTTGTCTTATCATATAATTTTCCAGTTTATCTTTTTAAGAAAAATGTCTATGTTACTTGCACCTAGCCCCTGACTGGCACTTACTCATATTGTAAAGTCAACGAATCAAGTTTGGGAGAAATGCGCACCGTTCTAGAAGAACTAATGCCAACATTGCACATCTTTCAACAAAACAGAAATGCAACGAGCATTGATGAAGCAGTACTAAACTTAACAAAAACTATAACGACCGCATACAATCAGTGTTGTCCAATTGTAACTCGTACAATTACACCGAAAAATAGACAAAAGCCGGGGATTTCTGAAGACATCGTGACATATATAAAGAAACGTCAAGCGTGCCAAGCCATCCTTTGCGAAGGGCGAATTACTAGAGAAATACATTTCAGATTCAGAAACTATGTGACAAACCAGATAAGGACATAAAAAACAACTTTACGCTTAAGTTTACTCAATTTAAAACTGAAATTAAACAAACTTGGTGCCTGCTAAATTCCTGCTACAAACCATATAATTCCTCTCCTATTTCTAATTTTTATCAGTGATAGTATCAAATCTACATCATTTTTCATATGCATACATTTTGCCGATGACAGAACGCTTTCTACGATCCTTCCAAACCAAAATCCCGCTCTAATTGCGAAGAGTATAAATAACGAGCTCCATAAGGTTTCAGTGTGGCTTGAAGCTAGTGAAATAAGCCTTTATATCGATAAAACAAAATATATTACATTCTCATACAAGAAAAATATATCTCTCCCACGCATTAAAATTGGCGAAGGTGAAATCGAAGAAACCAACTCATGTAAGTTCCTGGGCATCATAATAGATAAACATCTGACCTTCAAAGAGCACATCGCCCATATTAGTACTAAGTTATCTAAATCAATAGGAATCCTCCATAAAGTGAAAAATTTCCTACCTGAAAAAGCCTTGCAAATGCTTTACCGAACGCGCATTTCACCATACTCACAATACGGAATAGAAGCATGGCACGGAACTGATAAATATAGAACCATTATACTTTTTATTCTGCAAAAAAGAGCCATCAGGGAAGTAAAGATACTTGAAATTTAATATATAATGCTCACACAAATGATTCACTTAAAAGTTTACTAATACTCAAACTTGCGGATCTCTACAAACTCTCCATATGGAATTCCATATTTAAAACATTGACCAATGATGGCGGCAATAACCTCGAACAATTATTAACTGCACAAAATGGTCGTCACGACCATTTAACCCGTAATAGAAGTAACTTCATGCTTCCTCTTTATTCGAAAGCTTGGTCACAACACAGTATCCTCTTCGTTGAAACCAAAACCTGGAACTCAATCCTTGCGGAGATCCGTGGAAGTAATTCTTATAAAGGATTCAAAATAAATCTTAAATCTCATTTCCCATCAGAATATTAGTCGTGTAAGATAACCACGTCAAATCTTGTCTCCTACATGACTGGTCCTGATAGGGTAATTTGCCATGGTTAATATCGTTGATCTTCAGTCTGCTCTTAAATCATTTATAGAACATACTGCTAACATCTAGCCCATATAAACTACTCTGTAAAATGAAGCATCGAATGTCGAATTAACTATTTCATTGATAAGTCAGTCTAATGCGTAACATTGATCAGTCTAATATGTAACTAGGTTAAGTGAATTAGGTGAAACATCATTGTACACCTTAGAATAACGTTGATGGTAGGATGCCCTAGAAGTCGCTGAGCTTATTCGGGCCCACAGGTAGCTATGCTCAAATTTGACCATTGTACTTGACTCAAGAAACAATCTACCTGTGTATCGCTTGTAATAAATGATTTTTTCTGTTTAAGAATACCGAGTTTCTCATCGTGCTTCTCCAAGAGTTCAGTTATGATCAACACAATGTTGAGATATTCGCGTTCATAATAATTGAGGCCATTCAGTAACCTAAAATTCGATCAATGAAACTTTGAAATTAAGTATAGTGTAGGAATGAGGCCATCTTTTACTTATACTTGAAAATGACATCACTGAACTTTTCCATGACAAAGTACAGGGACAAATTTTATCCCACGTACTGTGCTGTCAAGTTGTGTCATACATCTTCGTGATTATTTCCACTCAACGAAAGTCTTGTGAAGGAATGACTTTCAGATCGAAATGTCCGTTCGCTATGAAAGGAACCAGATTTCTGTCAGATGAAAGAAGCCAGAAATAAACTACAATCATTTCTACTTGGCTTCAAAGTACAACAATGCACGTAAAAATGAAAGAAATAGAGAAGAAGTACTTCAAAAACATTTACTCTGAAAGTTTCGAGCCTAGGCTCATTCTCAACAAAAATGTCTGCAATTAAAATGATAAACAAGTCAGTACACCCAAAATTACAGAAGCGCAGAATATAAATACGAAAAACAAACAAATAAACAAACAAACAAAAAATATAATTACTAGTAATTTATCGAAGACCGACATTTCTGAGCTGAAACTACTATCAACTAATCCTAATGTAATTGTAACAAAACCTGACAAAGGCCGTGCCGTCGTAATTCTGAACAAAACTAGTTACATTGAGCGCATGCAATCAATTATTTCTGATACGAGTAAATTCCTCCCAACAGCCGAGCCAATGCAAAAATACTCTTTGAAAATAGAAGATAAGGTAAATAACTTTCTGCGCAAACTCAAAAACTTAAATTTATTGCCAGATGATATTTATAAGAAACTAATTTGTTCCGGCACAGGCCCAGGTATGCTCTATGGATTACCAAAAATTCATAAACCTAACTTCGCGACTACGTTACCATTCAGACCGATTTTCGCCGCTTACAATTGTGCTACTTATAATGTTTCCAAATTTTTAATTCCGTTACTTAGCCATTTAACTGTTAATGATTTCACTGTTCAAAATTCTCATGACTTTTTACAAACTATATCTAGTCAACCTGATGCTGATAAGTATTTTATGGCTTCCATTGACGTTGAGAATCTTTTTACCAATGTTCCTCTTGACGAAACCATTGATATTTGCATAAATTCTCTGTTTTCTGTTCCGTCCTCTTCAGTTATAGGTTTAACGAAAAAATATTTTAGGTCTCTTTTAGAATTACGTGTGCGAAATTCCTTCTTCATTTTCAAGGGTTGTATATATAAACAAATTGAGGGATTGGGTATGGGTCTCCCTTTAGGCCCTACTTTCGCCAACATTTTCATGTGCCACAATGAACAGAAATGGTTAAATCAGTGTCCGACTTCATTCAAACCAGTTTTCTATAGGCGCTACATTGATGATACTTTTGTCCTTTTCAAAAACAAATTTGATGCCCATTCCTTTCTTCAATATTTCAATTCTAGACATCCCAATATAAACTTCAATTTAGATCTGGAAAATAATAACCAATTGAATTATCTGGATGTCAATGTTCACCGATCAGGGAATAAATTCATAACCTCAGTCTACAGAAAACCGACATTCTCTGGGTTAGGTCTAAGTTACTTTAGTTTCTGTTGCAAGAGATTTAAACTTAATAGCGTCTCCACCCTTATAACTCGCGGCTATAATATTTGTTCAAACTACACTGACCTTCATGAAGAATTTCCTTTTTTGCAATCTTATTTTACAACCAATGGGTATCCACATTCTGTCATTTTTCGTGCCATTAATAAATTCCTGAATAGTAAATTTATCCCGAGATCTCGTGTTCAAGCCTTAAACTTTAGTTATTGTGTGTTGCCATATTTTGGATATCAATCGGAGAAGTTGAGAAAAGACCTTTTAATGCTCTTGACTAAATTTTTTTCGGAAATTTCCTTTCGTGTTATTTTAGTTAACAAGCGTACCATTGGATCATTTTTTAGATTTAAAGATGTGCTCCCGACCGGCATGTGATCTTCCCTCGTCTAAATTTCAGTTGTGCGCATTGCGCATCGCAGTATGTGGGTTCCACCCACCGAGCACTTTACGTCAGGGTTGCTGAACATGCAGGTCGAAGTCATCGTACTGGTCGCTTGCTTACCTCTCCTCCTCATTCTAGTCCTGTGAACAGATTATTGATATTAGCAAATTTAAAATATTAGATACATGTACCGCCAACTTAGACCTACGTATTTTAGAGTCGTTATTCATTCATAAACTCAAACCATCTCTCAATGAAATGCAGAGTGCATAACCTCTGAAAATAGTCAACCGATAAATTACTAGCAATTCTATTTTATGTTTGTTTGTTTATTTGTTTGTTTTTCGTGTTTATATTCTGCGCTTCTGTAATTTTGGGTGTACTGACTTGTTTATCATTTCAATTGCAGACATTTTTGTAGAGAATGAGCCTAGGCTCGAAACGTTCAGAGTAAATGTTTTTAAAGTACTTCTTCTCTATTTCTTTCATTGTGAATTTGCTTCGCAAAATAGATTTTCCTTTGTGCATGTAAAAAGTTTGATTCAGATGCAAAATTAACGCAAAAGTTGAACATCTTTTGGAAGTCTGGGCGATCAAAAATAAATGACTTGAGAGACTGGCTGGAATAGAGATGCTTCCGTAAACAACTCTCTCAGTCAAATTATTGGAAACTTCGAGGAAATCCAGGCTTTGTAATTCTTGAGAGCCTTCACTGCAACAGTTTCGTGCCAAACTTTGAAAACTTGCATTGTCTCAAACTTCCGGTATTGACTTCAGCAACTTCAATATAAGCAACGTTGAATGCGATAATGTTTTGATCATTCATCGATGGGGTAGAACCCTATAAGAAAAGTTGAAAAAATCGCAATCTTATTTGAACATTTTTTTACCGGCAGTTACCGGCAGTTCCTGCAATCGTAAAATAATCGAAATAAAAATTTCCAGAATCGAAAATAAAATTATGTTGCAAGTCTTTCGTTCCTAAAATGAGCAGTCCGCAGGAAATTGAAAAATTAATCAACATAGGCACTTAAAAATTTGTATTCAAATTTATTTCATTGATGTGAACTAAGGCATTGATGCTTTTATGAACAATGATGGTTTATTCTGCTCAATAGTAATTGTATTTTCTATTTACGTCAATTTCCAAGCAGTGTTTGGAGTGTGAACTACGGTTTTCCATATCACTAACTTCAACATACTTGCACCTCCCTCATGACGAGCTTGAAAAGGGTGCAAATAATGTATACGGAAAACAATAAATTCTTTGAAAATGGGAAAGAAGAAACCATAGAATTAAGAAGCTGAAAGAGACAATCGGTCTGAGCTAGTGCTGATACAAATGTAACCTAAAGAATCTCACGCTGAGATATACAGTACATTATTGGAATTTCCACATCGTCAAGCTATAACATTTCTATGACCTAAAAAAGATAACATGGCGCCTAGATTCTCGTTATCATACGTACCCTTCATAGAAAAGGGTAAAAAATAATTCAAGACGAGTTAGTGTATTCTCTCGCTCCTAAGTATCAGCTCTTAGTTTTTTTCAAATTCACAGAGTAACAAGTAAATCATTTACTCTGAATGTTTTGAATTATGCCACATCTATTAATTACATGATAGCAATATACCCCTGCTCAACGTGTAATGCTGTCGAGTGACATCTCGAGTGAGAGTTGAGAAAATATGTTATGAATTTTGAGGAGTTTGTAGGAACCTAATAAATACTAAGTCGAAACACAACTTATAAGTGAATTTTCCACCCCGTAAATTTTTTCCACAAACTGTAATGTTTGGTGTTGCCGAACTATATCATCAGGTCGCTCAAATGATCGATCGTTCAAGTTTCAAAACCTTAGATCTTTGTCTGTAGAAAATATTTGTCCTCAATAATTTAACGTTGAGCGGTGATGAGAATTCAATCCTATTTAAAACCGCGGTATCGTATCGTTGTAGCCCTTGGAAAGTGAAACGAAGTCGTTTTACTAACGTTTTCTGACTGATCTTTCAGGTCGTATTTTGGCAAACCTTTTAAAGAGGGCCGGTGAAAGTACGAAGTGCGTTTACTCTGAATCCCTAAGTAAAGTAATTCAAGTTAAGTAATCCCTTAGTAATTCAATATTTCTTCCTGAACAGAAAATTTTTGGGAGTTTATCTGGAACGAACCTTAGACGTCTGCAAATTCAGGTACTCCTAATATTGATCATCACTTGAAAAAATGTGTATTTCAACAGAACTCGCTCAATTTGGTAAAATTGCCAAAAAATGTAATGATAAGTGAAGAAGTTATAATTTTCTAGCGTGGAAAACTTGGAATGGAAAAGTACAACAATTGTAGAGAGGTAAACTATAAATAATAAATGCAATGTGTTCTATCGATAGAACTAAAATGTGTTCTATCTATCATATATGATGAAAGTTCGAGGTATGCAAATTAACGTATTATTGCTCAAAAATATATTTTATTTAAGCAGGATCTTTAAATAATTCTAAGATTATAGTATTGTGAGGGTACGTTCATCAAAAGAATTGTGGCACTATTCTGGAAGAAATATGTATGGATCTCACCGGAGGCATCTATTCCTTCTAATTTTATAATGTCGCGTGCGTAACGAATAAATATAGGATACCCGTATCAAGCACTCGCAATAATTTCCCATCAGCACAATCATCCGATGATGAATCTCATTGATAAACAAATTACTATTGACTAGAAATTGCACTACATTCTCTAAACGCATTCGCATCACATAACCTATTTTAATAAAATTCTCATTCAAACACAAACGTGAAAATACGTATCGAAAATAACACCCTATCGTCGACAAGCCAATCCATTTCAGATGAGAAAAATAAAACGCAGCGGCCGGACCATTTCCCATCACTGATTCCGAGAGTTCATCGTTGATGGACATAACGCTTACTCCCTGGAGGAGATAAAGGCTAAATAACAGGGGAACGATGACCCTCGGTCATTACGAACCATCACGCCGGTCTCGGTGGCCATTAGGGCGCTGCGAATGCCATAAGCCCTGAAAAAATAGAGGGTATGAAGAAGACGCAGCTTCCACAGGAACTGCTACAAACTTCTATAATCGTAGGAGGCGTTCCATGTTTTTGGAGTTGCTCGAAGTTTGTTGTTTGGTGGCAAGGCTTTGTGAGTTAGAAACATGCTGTCTATTAGCTGAGTTAAGGCCTCGCCGCAGTCTGAGCGCCTTTGGACCAGCTGGAAACTTCCCAGAAATGATGGTATGTTGAGGCTCGTCAGTTGCCCCTATAAGTTTGTGTCACTGCTCACGAGGTTTACTCATCGTTATTACTCGTGTGTTGTGGTGTCGCTGTTAAAGTGAAAAGTTTGTTGATTGTATTTTGCGTTTCATCCTTGTTCTTCTAATGATATCATCTCGCTGTTAAAACGAACAATTTTTCGACCGTATTTTCCCTTTAGCTTTTACATCGTCATTTCTAGTACTTATGTGAAACTTATTCAATGTTTGTACAAAATTTTTAATGTTTAAAGTAAAAATTGCTACTGTGGAAACTGTCAAGTCATTCTTCATTCTCGATCCCATTGTGAGTCCTAAAAATATCCAAATCAAAAACTGTGTTCTAATATCTCGAGTTTTGAAATTTTGTTTGTTTTTGCGGCATTTTCCTTCTCAATTTTATCAGACTGTCTTATAACTCGTTATTGTATGACGTAGTATCATTGTTGTTCGTCTGTTTCAATTCATGAGCCAAATTTTGATTCGACTTTCTGTTTTGCTGTTTCATATTTCATCCATTTAAAGCTCCTTCCACATGTGAGACTTAGAGCTATTCACCAATGAAGCAAAGTATTCTTCATTTTTCTGATGGAAAGAATACAACGGTGTTGCTCAAAATCATACGATCGCTTTGAAAGAATCGGAATATCTTCTCCGGTTTCCTGCCGATTTCACTAATAGGACGCAAAAGGTAGAGCTTAGCTTTCGATGTATTGTTCCTTAGAGAATCTCGGTAAATGGAATACAATTTGGTTATCTGCCCATTTTGCCTAAGCCAGATTCACTTTGATAGACCAATAGCATTTTTCTGCGCTCGGGTCGTCCCAAGGGTCGAAGAAAAGCAGATCTTAGCAATATTCCCTGTCAGAGAACACTTGGGGATGAAAGTAAGAAGTGATCTTCTACGCCAAACACATCGAATATATCAAAGGATTCACCCGTCCGGCAAACGCTTTGTTGTATGCAGACGTAATACAATTTGGCGTGAAGCACGGGTTTCTTGCGAGCGAAAGACCTGTGGGAATTAGAGTGCAAATGTTCTGGTGCACTCCGCCTGTGCCTTGTGCAGATTTCTTTTTCTGAACAAACGTATATTCCGTGATTTATTGCGTGACACCAAGTCGTAACATTCGATCTTTTTTGAACAGAAGCCAATCAATCGCTCGAAGTGCAGTAAACACGGCTTCCGACTCAAAAGTCGTCATTGTTGGTTGGAGATCCTCGGACAACCGCTTTTGTGAAGCGCACTACAGGTTCTACTTTGAAGCTGCCTTTACTAATTGAAAACTTGGATTTTCTTGTGTTCACTGAACGGCAGGACGACCCGAGGCTTTTTTTTCCTCTTTGCAAGCGAGACGTAAACTAAACATCAAATGGGAGTGTAAATTCACGCCTACTTCGGGGGCTAGTAAACAACACCGAAACACATCTGCGCTTTAGCTGTTGTCATTGTCAAGACCATCAGCTGGTTAAATTCTATCTTGAAATCCTTTTGTGCTGGTGAGGCATTGCTTCGATTTCACTGAGAATTTCTTTTGTGTAGTGCATCACTTTAAAAAGTATCAATTCATTTCCTTTTTTTCCTCCTAAACGGTTGCGATACATCAATTAAATTGCTCGAATTAAATTATTTGCTTTTAAGTATTAACTGTAACATTATTTGGTACTCGTTTACCTCTTTTTCTTAAATATTGCAACCCATAATGATTCATGAATCCTTCAGAAGTGTAAAGATTATATCCAAATGGAGCAACACGTGAGTTGCATGACAGTCACCGGGCGTTTCTTTGTTGTAACAACGCTACAGAATTTACAGAACTACACGAGTGAGAGTTGGTTCACATAATAAGATCAGGAATTCATTTAGCCTGACGGTTGAGCTTGCGATAGATACCCGCCACTGCGGCCTTAGTGGATAAGAAAGTTCGCCTTCATGCGAACGGTCGTATATTCGATACCCCGCACTCCCAGCTCGGTGCGTTCGGAAAAGAACTTGGCCATAATTCCCCACTTTACCCAGGAGCTTGAAATGGGCACTGGCGCGACCGTGGGTGACCGTCATGCTTCCTGGTGTTTGTTACGCAACATTCGAAGCACTTACCTGGGCGCAACAAAGGTTTTGTCCGTTTCTTGATTTATAATTTTAGTGCAGATTGTACCAAAATAACGTGTAAATAACGTGTGTGGCCCGCTAAATTTTTGAAATGTTTTTTTTAAGATTTTGTGATATTTTTTGTAATAAAATACTATTTTTGACCCACATACACACGCGAAGCAAAGACCATATTACACGTATTTTGCTGAACGAATGTCAGAAAGGCAGTACACCAAGTTCAGTTGTAGGATCGCTCAAGGACACTTTTGAAAATGATGTAACCGAAAAGACCTGTAGAAGATGTTAAAAATTTTTTAAAAAAGGAAGACTTCAGTCTTAAGTATGAACTGAAAAAAAGACTCTCCAATTCTGAGGAATTGCTGTAATTGACGACGATCCATCCAAAACAACTAGAGAACTGAGCAAGGAGTTTAATGTGAGCAATACGACCACGTGTCGTGAAGTGGTAAGACTTGGTAAAGTCTTCAGGAGTGGAAAACAGCATCCACACGATTTTCTAGAAAACAATCGCCATCAAGTCTCGCAAGAGCTGACATCAGAGTCTTTCTGTGCAATGTCATCGCAAAGTAAGAAATAGCCTCACGACGGTTTTTTGACGCAGAAACACTACACAGAAAGTCCAACTGTAAACGCCTGCCTGGCTTGTATCTCGCGTCAAACAACACACAGACGTCTTGTGATGATTTTTGCGTCCGGTGTTTTTCAACGTCATTACCTCTGTCAAGCACAAGTTGTCTCTTCTAACTCGAAACAACTCCGGGTCACGTTTCTCTCCGTCCACGTTTGATTTACGACTGTGAGTTGCACCCAAAATGATATCAGAGCGCTCATCCTTTAGCAAAATTTGCGCGAATGCGTTCACAGTTTTTTATTACAAAGTGTAATTTGAAATCGTCGCTCTGAATTTGTGCCTAAAGTGTTTTTTAATTTAGGTTATAAATTCCCGTTCAAAAAATTAAGCAATTACTTTCGAGCAGTTTAATTATGGTATTCGAGTGATGTCAAAACACCGTATTGTGCTCCCTCGATGATGCTTCAATTCAACTATCCTTAAATTCTAAAAAGCCCTTTTATCCTTCTTGTAACGCTCAGTTGTACATCACTCTGTACAATTGAGTATTGTTCTTTAGGTCTGCTTGAAAAGGGCGAATGATGGTGAAGCTTTAAGGCAAAATAAAATACATCCAAGCTATGTGAATGTTGAAAAGGTTTCAGTGAAGCCTCGTTTTTTGCGAGAAATAGGTTCGAAGACCAGCCGCGATAATCGAATTTCCGCGAAGTACTGACTCCATATTTATTTAGACGTGCATTGGGACTCTTTTAAACTCTCCCTGTACTGTTAACAACCCATTGCTCATTCTGTTGCACATCTTTTAAACAAAATTAAATCGGTAGGTGAAGTATTACATGTGATAAACTACAGTATCACTTAAGATTAATAAAATAATGATTGTTAGTGTAATACATATATAAATATATGTATTATGGGAACAATTTATATTTTTTTCCGATGACATTAGAGTATATATATTAACGCAAATACAAATATATACGCACATATATGGATATTAAAAACTCCGCGCAGTCGTAACTCGCGATAATTGAACTGCGAAGTAGCAACAGAAAAATGTACTTTTATGATTGTTTCAAATTGTCGTTCACATTTAAATTCTGTATTTTGCATTGTAGCGTGCATGTTAATAAAAGTAGATGCGTGAGTGACTTTATAAATACGTTGAATTAGAAGAACATTGAATTTCACGAATTTTTGTGTGAGAAATGGGCGCCCATCAAACAATTCTGTCCCTTCAGATTTTCATGAATAGTTCTTCGCCAAATAAAAGATAAAGAACGCCGGACTTTTTCTGTCTGAAATATTATACTTATGCTGTTTATCCGATGTCCTTTGAATTGTGTTATTATTATGTTTCTGGAAAAATAACTCAATTCATTTGAACATTCTGATTATCAATTTAAATATTCTAAGTGCTCGTATGAAAATTCCGACTATTCACATGAGCACTCTGACTATTCGTTTAAACGTTCTGAAAATGTATTTGAACATTTTACAATTCACTTAAACGTTATGAATGTATTTGAATCTTTTGACTATCCATTTGAACATCTTCAAACGTATTTCTCATTCGGCAATGCGACTCAACTCTATACCAAGCCAGGAATCGAATTGAATTCAGATTATTGCATAATTGCGCAAGAGATCTGAAGAAGAATTTGGCGCGAAAACGTTCAGTACCATTTCGAATAAATGAGATATCGATCATAGCTTTTTCTCGGTAAGCTCATTTTTTGCTTACGCTCAGAAAGGTTCTTTTGTAAATTCTCGAACGAAATCCCCGGACGTGAAGTTGCGCAATTGCTTCGTGTGTCGTAGAAATTTACAGTCACCATTTTAGGAAAATCCTTTGTAGGAAATATAAATCTTTTATGAGATATAAATATTTACAAGCAAGTGTAGTCTTCAAATAGAACGCTGCGAATCAACCTTATATTTTCACGACAAATAGAATTTTGAATGTAGAAATTGTATTTTCTCGTGCTCGGTTCTTGTTTACTCACCTGCGGAAATGTTACTCTTTGCCATTGCAATGAAGGTACATCGCTAATTGTTTTGTTGCAAGTAAATAAATTCTTGGTAAATCAGTTTACGAGTTCTTAGCTTTAGAGACTAATTCAACGGAAACTTGTTCCAACCATCCATTGAGTTCCTTCCTTTTAAATCACAAACGCTCACTCTCATTGTCTCCCTGCTGTAAGTTTTTTCTACGTTCTTTTTTGAGGCGTAAGTGAACTGATGAAATGACAGGATGTTAGTGTATCTAGTGCTTCAAAGTTGGTGATGTTGATGAAAAATAGAGTAAACATGAAATTTAAGAATTAATTCGTTTGAGAAAACGGTTGGAATGAAGACGTTAGTTAAAAATTATTCCACTGATGAATCTGCGCTGATGAAATTCTGATTTTACGAACGATATTTCATCTGGTTAGGAATGGTCTGGATGGACTGCCAAACAAGTCAGAAAGAGGGCAGTAATCTCGCTTCCCAGACATAATAAGCGTCACCAGTTTTGCCCGACTGGGACAGGCAAATGGTTCGAGCAAACAAATAATTCGTCAGTTTATCTCTCGCAAGTGTTTCTCACGAGGCTCTCTAAGTCAGTCTTTGCGGCAAAACAGCTCTCAGACGAAGACAAAAGGCCGGGGCTTTCGCCAAAATTGCCTTCTTGATTTGCATGAGCCAGCCATGAATTTGTCTCGAAATGATTCAGTGTTGAAGTAGAGCCATCGCTTGCGTCCGCCGAGCCGATTACGACTCGGCGATTACGGCCCCGTGCTCCTGAGCCGCTGAAAAAACTGATTATGCCCCTCAAATTCTTCTAGGCATCGATTAGCGCCCAAAATTAGTCAAGAACTTTCGACAGTTTGAAGAAATACGTTGTGTGTTTTTTTGGTGTCCTTGTTGCTGAAGGATGTTTTGGTGCTTGGAATTCTCGAATGTGGCAAATTCTGAGGTATTCGTTATCTTCGTAAGCAGTCGGAAGGTTTAAGTTATGCGGAAACACTCCTTAAACCTTGCATGCATGGCCGCAAGGTTTAAGTTCTGCGAGACGTGCTCAGTTTTTATTTTTCAGAGAGAGTTCCTAATGCCCGTAGGCACTCTATCAACTCTGATTTATAATGGCACGACTGTAAAATGCTTCACTTTATTGCTGAAATTAAAAAATTTATACCGGAACATGCGTTATTTAAATAAACATAAATTTCCAAAATTAAATTCCAAATGATGTATCACTTTGTTTCGTTTTAGCTTCGCTACAGTAAAAAATCAACTTTATGAGCGCTTAAAAAGAACAATGTTCTTTAACCTCTTTAAACTCTAGCCCCTACATTGAAAAGTTTACCTATATTTTGGTCGAATGATGCTTCAGAACTCAGGTTTACTATTTTAAAACTCAGCATTTGGTGCTTCTCTCTTATCACGTTGACTTCTTTGTACACAAACCTAAATCGAACTGCGGACGACGAGGTCAGTGAAAGCTGCTCTCGAATCTATTTTAGTATTCATACCGATATGTGAAGTCTCTTGAGCAAGCAAACCTGCTGTTTTTCTTCGATACGCTTGAGTTCTTAATGCTGGAAAACTACCCCGCCGGCATTCGCATTCTCAGATAATTCGCCGCAACGACCGTGTAGTACAGACTTCTGCCATGGCTGAGAAATTGACCTTGTATAATTTTGTTTTAAAATGGGAAAAAATCAAAAAACTGCATCAGAAAGCACGGTCGAAATGGCGGTTACAAAAATTTATGGAAAATTTGTGCCTTAGTCAGAGCCTTCAGTCGTGACTGTGTCAAGTAAGCAGTGCAGCTTTGGGAAAATAAGTTCAAGACATGGACCAATTACAAATAAATAATTTTTTTTTCCTACTCTGGTGAACTGATGTTTTTTCTGTAATGAAATTAAAGTAGATATTTGAAAATGTAACGTTAAATTTTTCAGCAATTGCATATCAGTACTTCGACAACTTTGAGATGAAAATTAAGTTTAAAAAACAATGGAAGCATTTCATTTCACTGATCCGTAATCAACTCTCATTTACGGTTTAGATGCGTCTTCTGCATTACTCTGCGCAAAACAAAGTCTTCTTGCCGTAGGGGTCGCTAAGAAAAACCGAAAACAATCTTGGCTAATGCAGTTTAAATATACTTCTTTGCTTAGCCCTGTCTTGAGGTAACGAAATGCTCGCTTCATGACAATTTATTGCCTTGAATAAAGATTCAATGCATCCAGCTTCTTGGAGATCGAAAAAAGGGCAAGCCCTAATAAAAAGAAAGATAGCTCTATAAGGGCTTATTTTTCATAGGCCGTCATCACTTACAGCATCATCTCGTAACAAATCATTTTGAAGCCTCGTGGTAAATTTATAGGTAGATTTAGCGCGTCTAATAGAGGGAAGGGAGTGGCGAGGCGCACTCTACCGTACCGCTGCAATTGGCTTTCTAATATCAGGTTTTATGCCCACAGAACTCAGCATTTGATTTTCTTTAAAATTAACATTTTTAAACCCTCCTGTCAGGATTTTTGAGTAGCGTTGATGCTACATATAGCGAAGCCAAGTACAGCACTTATCCATTTATCTCCTTATGTAGGCGTTCAAATCAATGGTTTAGGCATTAGTATTTTACTAGTCTACACGACCCGTTAATAATGCTGGGAGCTCATAGTTTCCTTAAACAGGTCTCAAGATATGAATGACAAACAAAGATATCATAATAGTCCTCGCGATTGAAATATTCTTGTACTTGTACACTGGTTATTTTCGTATCACAGATACAGTCATTAAGCATACTTAAGAACGTGACAGAGAGACGGACCAACCAAGCAAGCAGTAACTGTGCTTTATTAATCAATATTACAATGTGCATAAAATTTTCCTTGAATTTAATGAGTTCAATGAGATCCCCATTGTAAAAACATAGGAGAAATTACGCACAAAAAATGAATAAATTCATTTACTTGTTTATTAATTTAGATATTTAGATTGGATGTTAATTTAGGTGACAAGTTGCGTTTTATTATTGAAGGAATGATAACATTTGTTCGGTGACGAGTCATTAATGATGTAAACCGGTCTAATTCTAAAGCTCAACGAACGCCGAGAAAAAATCTATTTCGTGAGTGACGTCAACAGCTCTCCTCTAATTAATTTCTTATATCAAGCTTCACGTCTAAAAACATTTTGAAGGTAATCTCGGCAACATGGACAATCGCACATACCTGCTTAATTAAAGGCGAACATTTTATAAAACCTCTTGAACAAAAACTCAGAGCGTCGCAGAGACGGATTTGCGCAGACTGGAGTCGTTCCAGGCGAAAACGTCGGCAATTTTGCCGGAGAGTGGGGCTGTTTTGGCGCCTCATTATTTGTTCTCTTCATGTTTACTCTCGAAAGAAAGGTAAAATTGTGTGACGTGCTTCTAAATACTCAGGTAATTAGAGGCCGAGCTGCGCGTTGCGAGAGTTTTGCTCTGCGACACCCATTTGTCTCCGCAGCGGCGACTCAAAGAATTAATTTCAAGGTAGTTCAGTTTCTTTTTCTGCGAGGGAGGAGAACTGAGAGGGTGTTGCGGGCATCACAGAATTCCGCACGCCTTATGAAGGCCCAAACTTCCCCGCATTTCGCTCTGCTGAATCACACGCCAAAGAATTAGAGCTTTTCAGAATTTTTCACGTTCCTCATATCCCCTCTTCCTGACAGCTGCATCCTTAGGTCTCCAGAACAGGGGATTTATTAATTTTGACCGCAAGAATTTTGCTACAATAAATCACAAATGCACGTGTAATGTTTTAGAAGTGTTGGAAAGCTTGTTCATCTATACGTGACTCTGCATAGAATGTTAAGCACAGTACAGAAGACCCCGTTATCTGAAGTGATTGTGTGCTCAACTAACGGAACTAATTTAACGCAATAAAAACAATAATGTGCAAATGAAACAATTCAGCAAGCTGGATCATTTCTTCTGGAAAAATCGTAACAAAATATGCAAGTACAAATTTTCGTAAATCCTCAGTGGAGTTCTAGGAAGTGCACAGAATGTCAAAATGACTTCAGTTTACGTAATGTACAGTTTTAAAATAACTTTTATTGTGCATGGTATTCCAAACATGGATTAAATAACGGTGTAAAATTATTTCTACCGTCAAGACAAATAAGGAACCAAAAAATGAACAAATTGCGATACAAATTCTAAGAAAAGAGCAAATTAGAAGTCGTGGAAAATGAAAGCGTACAAAGTACGAAATATACAGATACTGAGTTAAAAAATACCGTCTTATCTATTCGTTTTCTAGCTGTTGCTCATCAAGCTTGAGGCAAACAAATACCCTCAAACTACGGACGTGAGAGAAATATTTCCCAGTACGACTTCTGAATCGTAAATATTGCCTCGTCAATAAAAACCCGTTTTGTTATTGCCAACCATGCCAGGTTTAGTGGCAGTCTCAGAGGCAGATAAGATCTTGGTGGACTGTGAGCACGCTCTTGGATGGCTGCAGGGGACAAAAATTTACAGCTGCAGGAATTATGGCCGAGACAAGCGCAGCAAGACGGAAATTTAAGCTTGAAAAATGAAATTCAGTCCCACTGACGTGTTTTGTGAGCCTTATTTGGCTCAATTTTGGTTTCCGTATCGCTGCCCCAAAATTGAAAGATCGTTCACTCTTTTTCGTAAAGAGTGCTCTAAAATTTGAGAAAGTTTTAGGTTTGAGCGGTAGCAAGTATCATGTTATAATTAGACAACAATTGAATAAAATATAGAGAGTCTGACTCCGTTATTTTCGTGAAATGCACACCTCGTCTCTCGGTGAGAATCTATGTCCAACAAAACCATGCCTTCACATTGTTTTCGTCCTCCTACGGCACGCGAGAAATTGCATCCGGCATGAATATCAGACTGCAATCCCTACCCTCCTGTAGAATTCCCGTACAGTGCGTGCGCCACTTGGACAGTGCGTGCGCCACTTGGACAGTGCGTGCGCCACTTGGACAGTACAAGCAACAGGAGAGTTGCTGATGCCCTGTGTGAATACATCCACTTCGCTTTAGAGAGCTACCGATGCTTCCGAGGCAGTTTGTAATGTCAACGCACGCAAGCCACGACACTCAAGTTCAAATGCAGGGGCAAATGGTATAGCTAAAGTTAAGGTGTGGTCCCTTATGAGGCAATCTGGTATCAAGAAAGGCCCTGATACTCGAGGAATGTGTGTATAGGTATCTAGGTACATGTTGGTTCTTAGGTGAATCTTGTGCAGGATGACTAGATGAAAGTGATTATAATCTTCCTCTATGTAGCTTATTGAAAGTAAAATTTATTATGCACTCCGGAAAAAGTTCAATTTAATGAGTACAGCATAGCGTCAAAGTGTGTAAAAATAACTGATGTACTCCGTATCTCTTGGTAAAAATGGTTAAAAGCATGTTGAGGAGCTCTAAGCCCCTATAACACTAGAAAGTGCATGCATACTGATGGGATGATCATTCTGCTTCTGGCAGCCCTACTTGGTTGCCAGATGGACAAATGCCAAATTTTACTTTTAAAACGCTCAAACTGTAGGAGTTTGATCAGGAAAATAGTACGCAATGCAGACAAGTAAACAGAAGAGCTTTCGCTGCCAGCGGTACTGCTATGACTACGAAAATTGTTTAAAGGTCGGACCCGTGAATTGGTCACTCTGAAATTGCTTCCTCAGCCGAGCAGATGGAGTGGAAAGGTTCTGATTTGGATTCAAGAATTTCACCGGAAGGCTCAAGTACCCAGTACGACGAGCTGTTTTTCTATGATATGTTTTCTGACCAAATTTGCGACAACGGCGCATGTTTGCAAACACTTCAGCATGCCCGCAGAGTGAAGCCGTCACCTGAACTGCAAAAATGAGCGGGTGTGCTCTCCGAGGGCAATATTTTGTCTCTGAGAGCGGGTAGCCTGCTCATCAAATGCACACGCATTGAAAATACATGTTTGAAAAGGCCTTACAATCGGTTAAAAAATCTCTCTCATAATGCGGGTTTGATTTTATGTCTCAAGTTAGGTTAAATTTACAAACATAAAAATGCTTGTGTTATTGAAATTTTTTTAGGATGTATTGGTTTCTTGTCATAGAATCGATATTTCTTAGCAATTCTTTTACAAAACTTTTATTTTCAGATGCTGCGTCATTTTTCTCAGATATTGTTGCAGTTGCTGCATTATATGGCGCATGCACTCAATGCTCAATTATAGCTAACGTCAAAAAACCTTCTTTCTAAGATGGCGCGGTGCACTTGTCCTATTTACTCAACTCCTGCAGTTGAGCTGTTGGTAGCGAGTGGTGTGTGAGTGACAATGGCGAATACTTTGTTGAAGTGACAATGGCGAATACTTTGTTGAAGTGACAATGGCGAAAACTTTGTTGAAGTGTGTTATATCTCAGTGTGAGCCTTGCATGGCAGGCGCCACCGGATATCTTTATTGCACTTGGGTTCGGATGGGTCCGAAATGCCTAGACCGCAACCGCCGGAAGCTGGCCGGCGAAGTCCTTTATGGTGTCTTGCTGCGCTTTGCCTTTTACAAGCAACGGAAGATCTTTGTTTGACTTCCGGGCATTGCTAGTTTTAAGGAAGGTCTGTCACCGACGGAATCAGTACATTATTTGGAGCCTTGCTGTGCGTATACTTATCCTGAACCTTAGCCTACACCTAAGGGTACAGAAGTTAAAGCTTCTGCTACAATACCTCTAGTGGTGCCTATAGTACGACACTACAAATTGGCGACGAAGACTTCGAATCTCCGAAGTGAATTTGAACTTTACAAGTGCTCTGAAACAAGATGGCGTATTCTATATTTAGCTGTCCTCCATTCGACATTGACGTGGAAACAGTGTGTGAATTTCTACAACGTTTAAACGTACAGTGTGCAGACGCTCTTCAGAAGGAGGGAAACAATGGCAGTAAGAAAGCTAGTATTTTAGTTAAACCCTTGCCTGTAAACATCATTACTGATCTACAACGAAGAATTAAACCTACGTTACTCTCTGACGCTACAGATGATGAACTAGAAGAAAAGTTAATACAGCAATTTGAAATCAAGAAATCCATTGTGGGAGCATCAGTTATATTTTTAAACAGAAAGCAAGGTGTCAATGAATGCATAGAAAGTTTTGCTAAAACGTTAAATAACTTAGCATCTGCGTGCAACTACGAAAATTGCTGTCGCGATCGTCTATTGAGAGATGTCTTCGTGGCTGGTCTTCATTCAGCGCAAATTCTCAGTGCAGTTCTACAGAAGTGTGATACCAAAGCATTCAACGAATGTGTTGAACATGCAAAACTCGTCGAACAGTTAAGTTCAGATGCTCAAGATATTATTCGTGAGGATTCATCCTCATCGTTTTTCACAACAGGAAAATTACAGCCGAACTACACATGCATCCGTTGCGGAGCTAAGCAAAAGCATCGTGCAAAGAATTGCTACGCGTTGAAACTGAAGTGTAATACATGTGGGAAAACAGGCCACATTTCTTAAGTTTGGAAATCTACGACTGCAGCACGGCCTCCTCCGGCTGAGCTTACACGGGGAGGACCTGCAGGACCTACACGTGCCCGCACTTACATGGTGCAGCCGGAACAGTGCGTTTGTCATTGCAATGCCGGAAGAGAAGATGGGTCAATGAAGAGTTCAAGTGAGCCTCAACAGCGGAAGAACGAAGCTATTCTACAAAAGCCTAGGAACGGTACGAGTGACGGTAACTCTGTTCATAATTTCTCCGATGTACAAACTAATTACGCGTTACTTCAATCCCATTGTATTCCTCATAGTGTCACAAAAATTGCTCCCTCTGTTGCGCTCAACAATCGTAAATTTGTTACTTCCAGAGATAGAGTTAATCCTAAATATTTTGTGTCCAAGTCTAAGCCTATGTATGGAACTCAATTTGATGTCGGTGATCATGTTCTTGCTCTGAATTAAAGAAATGGTCCCAAGTGGCTGAAGGGAATTATTGTTGGTAAAGTTGCTGTTAATATCTTTCATGTTCAAATCTTAGCATTAAATGTAATCTGGAAGATACATTCAAATCAGATGCTTCATTCTTCTAGTAATTTGGGATCTTTCAGTAGCAAGGCGGCTGAGCCTTCTACTATGCAGCCTGTTAGCAGTTCCCCTGTACAAAATGAACCGCGTAGATCAGATAGAATAACTAAACCTGTAATGCGAATGGGTTGTTGAGATATGCCCTCCGTGTTTCATATATCCATCTAAAGGTAGGGAAATTGTTATTTCTCGGTGTGAGCCTTGCATGGCAGGCGCCACCGGATGTCTTTATTACACTTGGGCTCGGATGGGTCCGAAATGCCAAGACCGCAACCGCCGGAAGCTGGCCGGCGAAGTCCTTTATGGTGTCTTGCTACGCTTTGCCTTTTACAAGGAACGGAAGATCTTTGTTTGACTTCCGGGCATTGCTAGTTTTAAGGAAGGTCTGTCACCGACGGAATCAGTACATTATTTGGAGCCTTGCTGTGCGTATACTTATCCTGATCCTTAGCCTACACCTAAGGGTACAGAAGTTAAAGCTTCTGCTTTAATACCTCTAGTGGTGCCTATAGTACGACACTACAAAGTGACAATGGCGAATACTTTGTTGAGGTGACAATGGCGAATACTTTGTTGAAGTGACAATGGCGAATACTTTGTTGAAGTAACAATGGCGAAAACTTTGTTGAAGTGACGATGGCGAATACTTTGTTGAAGTGACAATGATGAATACTTTGTTGAAGTGACGATGACGAATACTTTGTTGAAGTGACAATGACGAATACTTTGTTGAAGTGAAAATGGCGAATACTTTGTTGAAGTGACAATGACGAGTACTTTGTTGAAGTGCCAATGGCGAATACTTTGTTGAAGTGCCAATGGCGAATACTTTGTTGAAGTGACAGTGACGAATACTTTGTTGAAGTGACAATGACGAATACTTTGTTGAAGTGACAATGACGAATACTTTGTTGAAGTGACAATGGCGAATACTTTGTTGAAGTGACAATGACGAATACTTTGTTGAAGTGACAATGACGAATACTTTGTTGAAGTGACAATGGTGAGTACTTTGTTGAAGTGACAATGAGGAATACTTTGTTCGATACCATTTGTTAGGGAAGATCGAATTCTTAAAAAACGTGCACAATAAGCCCATATGCAATATAATCATTTGAATGTTTAACATAGCAATGAATGAAGTTATTACGTATGTCCAACACCACGGAAAAGTTAAAAGGCAATCCCAAGTTTGTGAAGTAATTAACTCCCACTTCTCTGTTTGCAAACGCTCGGTCAACAGATGTTCAACTTTTGAGGAATGTTAAATGTGCTTGGTATTGCAAATTTCTCTTTTCAATTTGGCCTCAGAGCTTGCATGCAAAGGCTGCACACGCTGCAATGCGTTAGAATCGAGAGAAAAATTAAAGAAAACCAGCGCACCACAACCGCAAGGCACAAAATATTTGTGGCTGCTTATCATAACACGGCTCCACAGTCCCATTTCAGGGTTGCAAAAATTGGCGTATAAATGTTCATTTCGTAACTAGATAAGATTTTGGCATTAATAACATAACCCTACTACCGCTTTCATGAGAATTCGATATCCGACGTATCTGATGCGAATTATATCTGATACACTACAAATATATTCCAGCTAATCTGATACTTTTTATGACAAAAAACCGCAGATGTATACAGCGATCGGCTATTATATGAGCCACCACACACGTATCACTTCATTTACACAGAAAATTCTGCGTTCTCTTCAAGCCAATAAACTCACTGCAACTTTGAAGTGCAGCACATACATGGTGGGTTGTATCTAGAGTTTCATAGGACGGAGCTACAGCCTCTGCAAGAGCAGCCGTTATCTGGTCAGCTCGACGGCTGATGAAAGTCTGGTACAAATTAGAAAAGGCAAGCCTGTGAAAGCTCGTCAGTAGACCTATGATGAAGATAGGCCTGTGCCTTCTATGATAGAGCTGCACTGGCCTCAGAGTAACGTTTGATGTTTTCGTAAGCCTTAGTAATGATGTCCGTGAAAATACACGTTCTGCTACAGCCCAGCGCAACTTGTTGAGCAAAAGCTTTGAAATGAAAGCTGCCAGCTGCTCTGAATCATTCATATTAAATGCGTGTTTTTCGAAAGTGATTCGCTCCGCAGATTACGTTTCTAAATATGCAAAAATAATGCTCGTTACGTTTCGAAGCACAGCATCGATCTACTGAAATGTTTCATTAGGACTCTCAGATATTAGGCGCAAATTGATTCATTATTTTACAGATTTGCTGCTGATTTTTGTCATCGATTCTCATTACTTGCTCAGTGAAACGAAAATGATCTCAGCAATATCATTTTTAAAAAACATTTCTGAGCTTCTGAGTATCGATATTTTTGCTTACGAGTGATAATAGCAGCACATTTTCTTTTGAATAATAAGTCCATGTAAATTTCACATTAACAAAAATTGGTCAAAATTATTTAGTTTTATACAGGACTTCCCATTGAATTTTGCACGCTTTTAAAAACAGGCTCATATTTCCTGTTATCAAAGAGCAGAATATTATACCTCATGTAGTCATAAGTAACCAAAATGTACGACCAAAGGAATACGCAAATGTTCTGAATTTTTTGTGACCTACGCTCGAATAAATTTAAAGGTTGAAAATTTCATTCTATATGATAAAAACCTCAAGAAATTATGTCTTTCGTAAAAACCTAATTTGTGAAAACTTTGTACTCTTTTGTCTTTCAAATAATCTTAACGCAAGCGTTCAGAATTCATTGCTACCTGCGCTGGACTGAACTTAAAGGTTAAAAGTTTTATTCTATGTGATAAAAACCAAAAGAAATCATCTCGAGAGTGAATTTTTCTTGGGCGAAAACTTTTGACGCTTGTGTCTCTTAAATAACATCACGATGATTATTCAAGGTTTAGCAATGCGATATTGTGTGGCCTCGACGTGCGACAGTCAGTCTGTGCTGCTGCCTGATGTCAATGAACATCTCACGAGGCAAAAATTTCGATTTATAGCTCGCTTCTGAGAAGCAAAGTCCCAAACAGTCTAAAGTTGGTGGCTTTAATGTCGTGAAATGGGCACTTGCAAATGTTCAGCTAACCTCATACAAACGTTTTTCCGAACGAGTGCAGAATTCAATGACGTTTATAGAGTGACATTAATGGTTCATTTCTCGCGATTTTCAGTTCAATTACTAGAAAAATGATTTCCAAGGGTTGGATGCTTTGCTCGGGAGGTCGACACGCTCACTCTTCGTTACTGAAGTCGTTAAGTTGTTCAGTTTTCTTTCTTTTTTTTATAAAGAATTGTGTCTGAAAGGCGAAAATACGTCACTTACGATTAAATGAGGTTTCGGTTGAATACTAACGATTTTGTGAGCTTGAATCTGCTTTACTTTTCATTGCATTTTTGGGGACCCCAGTTGAGCACATAGCCACGGAATCAGTTAGCCACCACAGCATTCATGTTGAAATTTCTTAAAATTGTCGTTATAGATCAAAGTAAATTTTCGCTGCCTCAAAAATAAACTCTCATGGTCACCTAGTATAAAGTTTAAAAATATGATTCATATCTCCAGCATAATTTACACGACTGCTCAGAAATTCAATTCATGAAACTCTTCCTAGATGTAAATTTTTGAATTCTAGCTCTCGCTATCACGTCCCCACAGAATAATTTTTTAGATTTGCTGCCAGTTAGCCTTTGATGTCTAACATTCACTAATTTCAGGGACTTATTCTCTTTTGAAAAGCTTGTATGTGCTTAAAGTCTTATGCAAACGTTAAACTTCGAATCTAAAATATATTCTAATATTTGATATAAGGTTTTTGGTGTTCAAAAGTTTACCTTTCGAGGCACTCGAAGTTGCGTGTTAGCTAGCTTCTGAATAACACCTCGTATTTTTCTGCCGCTGGTTTACAATTATTGTTTAAGTTGCAGATTTTGTATTTAAAATTTTCTTGCGAGTTAACGAATTGGTTTTGATAAGACTCCTCGTTCTCCTTGATTTGGGATCCACTGACGTTTCGGTTGGATCATTGCTGATTGTCTCTCAGCTGTTGTTCCTCCCATGACACGCTGTGGAAGAAATTTTCCAGTTTTCAATGACCGACTAGCAGTTTATTTTGTAGCGCTGAAATGGGTGTTACTTCAACATTACACAATAAAGACAATTTTTTAGTTGACCATGCATAAAAGCCTAGAATAATTATTTGAAAAATGAACTATTTGAAGTGAATCATCTTGTGCAAATTGGTCTTTTCACTGTTTGTCCGATATGTTCACTAATTCCATTGTCATTTGTTTCACCTGCTCGGAATTTCAAACACCGATTGGCAACACTTCGCTTTGGTGTTAATCAAGGTAACTCCGTTGCAAAATTCCCCACTTTTTGATGCAAAAATAAATTACCAGGAGTGAGATTGAGCCGGTCACCTGTCGCGAGAGCGACGAGGCGACAGAACGAAAAAATACAAACTTTCAGCTATGGGAAAGACTTCTTTGCTGTTAGCTTGAAATCATCATCGATAAGCATTAGCATATTGAAATGGATGCGGCAAAAGGACGCAAGGGTGTGCTGTTTTTGTTGTAAATTTCATTGATCTCATACTTAGATTAAACTGAAGTAGTTCGAGGTACAAAGCGGAAAACCTGCTGTAAGTACATTGAAACCGCTGTGTGCATTAGTATGGTGGAGTAATCATGGATCGGTTTTAGAACCCTTTTTAGCTCTGTTAATAATGACAGATACACCAAAAAGACAACGTTTGACAGAGCTGATATTCTTGTGCCATGTTTTGATTAATGTCAAAACTCCCACGAAATAAAATTTTCATAAAACTTTTCGCACAAAAACGGGCGAGATTCGACCATTTACTAATAGAACGTTAGACAGTTACCTAGACCTATTTCGGGTTGCTTTGTCTGCATTGGATTATTTGCAGTGCTGTGCATGGTACGTAAGAAAGTCAACGAGGAGTTATCATGATATATGTCTCCTCACTTCACAACAACACCACCACTACACCTGCACCACCTGAGAGCAGAGTGCGAGTCAGAAGCAGTGGTCAGAAGCTCTTGTCAAGCCAACAATGGCTAGACAGCTGAAGTCTTTTCATGCATTTGAGCTACTTGTGAGCATAACAGTAGTTCGCGCACTTGATGCGCGCAAGGGTGATGCTCGTGAGTGTCTGTATATGTTGCTTCAAATCGATTCTGATTCGGAATCGTGTTTTAGACATCTGCAGTATTTTATCTGCGTTGTTGATATCCTGGATACTGAATGAAATGTTTCTTATTCTACAGAAAATTGAGTGATTTTGCTGTTCATTCTCTCGGGAAGATGGAATCGAATGAATTCACTTAAACTTCGTGGAAAAATTGTTGTGTTTGTTCATCCATAAAGACGAGAATGATTTAACTCTCTCAGGTGAGGTTAGCACATTTATAAATAACATGAGTTCACCTCTGAAACACTTTTATACTGTGTTTGCGCTAACAATTAAGCTAACTAGTAAATCCGAACTCTCTAGTGAAAATTAAAGCTCCTCGTGAAATATACGTGTTTTAGTACTCCCAACAAATGTTCCTGAACTTCTATGTTCAAATGCCACTCTTCAGTACCTTCAAATTTTCGAAAGAAGAATTTCTTGCTAAGAAATTATTTAATTTTAACCAATAGAACGCTTGAATTTTTTTTCCTTTATAACAATTTGGCCTCTCGGACGACATCTCTAACATCTCGGAAGAGTTTTTCGTTAACGACAACTTCAGGTGACGATACGTACGTGGCACCTTTTCCAGTTGCAAATTGATAATTCCCCAAAATTATCTCGTTGCGTTGACGAAGTCGGGAGTTTGTCAACTGAGATAGCTTAAGTTGGTGAAATATGAGACAAAATCACCTCGAGCTAAAGTGGAAAAGTTGGTTTTGGGACGTGCAAGAACGCAGGTGGTCAGCACAGGAGCTCCTCAGAGGACATTTTGACAAACGGACCTCGTTAGGCTGTCGGCCTCGTGCGGTCCTTCTATTCGTCTGTGATCGATAAGTTGGGGCGGCGGCAAAATTGATTTGCTTGTTACTGAAATGAGATGTCTCGCAATGCGATTCCAAAAAACTTGGCATTTCAATTCAAAGTCAGATTCTCTCTTCCCTTGGTAGGTGCTGTTAATGGACAAGATGTCGATTGTCCTGAGTTTTACGTCACGTGAAAAAACTACAAAAGTGGGACATTTGTTATCGTTTCTCTTGAATGCAGTTGTAGTGGCTTTAAAAAGTTATGGCTGTTTTTCCTTTTTATATTTGGTCATCACAGCTAAAATTAACAGCATTATTTTCAGTATTTAGTACAAGCATCAGTTACAATACTGATACCTAATGCAACTATAGTTATCGTTTCAGAATCGTCTATCTTGTTGGCATGGGTCTCGGCGTTATAAAGAAGCTATTGTACATGATGTGAGTTATCGTGTGCGTCTAATACACACAATGATGAATCTTTTTTATCTCTACTCTTCAATAATCACTGCTATTATGTTTTGGATGATAGTTTTGTTGTTTATTGTTTTTAGAAAAAATATGATAAAAAAACTGAAATTTAAAAGTGAACATTCAACCTAAATTTCGAAGGAGAAATGATGTAATCCATGTTCTAACTTTCATAATAGACACTATGAGTGATTGCGTTATTATAGGCAATGAACATACCCACTCTGCTGGGTCCATTATCACAAGTTACTTAGAGAACAACTCCAAGCGCTAACACTAAGTCTTAGTATTGAATAAGTCCTATAATGCTGATCAGAACATGATCGCATTAACAGCAATTAACTAGAAATTACCCTACTTACATCTAAATGAAAGCCACATCTGCTAAAAAGTTAACGTCCTTAGTGCACACGGGTTAACGGCGTTAAATCCTGTGATTAGCAGGAAACTGACGCTTGAGTACATATAGCAAAACTGAGCAGTCAGATAATAGAAAATTTAAAAGTATTTTTCATGGCAGGGCAATGTGCTTTCGCTTTTCAGTGCGTACTGTTCTTTTACGACCTACGGTTGGTGTTATGAATAAAAAAAATTCCAATCCTGTTATTACTGATGATGGGTGAAGTTCAAGTCTACGCGTGTAAAATTTACGTATACTCGTACCCAATTAATTTTTTCAGCTATAATTTCATTGAATGTTACTTAGAAAAACGACAAGCGAGATGGACTTCATTACAGCGGTTGAAAAATACGCATTAGACTTAATTAATAAGGAAAAATTGTCAGCTGGGTCAGTTTGCTCCACTCCCTGACGTGAGTCCGTATTGTTCGTAATAAGCTTGAAAATGTTACATGCTGGCTTTCCTTCCTAATTCACTGACGTTGTAAAGGAAATGCAATTCATGACACAAAAATTCCCCAGAAATTGTGAGCCTGACATGTATGTTTCGATTGGTGGAGCTATTATTGTTCTTTCTGCTAATTATGGTGTCAAAAGAATTATTCTCAAACGCAGTTTAACATAAATTAGAAAAACTGACTCTCATGAACGCTAAAACTCGAGGGAAATATTTTGGTTGAGTTTAATTGAATGAATGTTGTCCGACAACAAGGCCAGTGAATATTGGCTGATGATAAGACCAGTGAATGTCGCTTGATGAAAAGGCCAGTAGATGTTGGCTGACGACATGACCAGTGAATGTCGCCTGATGACAAGGCCAGTAGATGTTGGCTGACGACATGACCAGTGAATGTCGCCTGATGACAAGGCCAGTAGATGTTGGCTGACGACATGACCAGTGAATGTCGTCTGATGATAAGACCAGTAGATGTTGGTTGACAATATACTGACTAACAAAACTCCTTTCTTGCATTTCATTGCGAGATGATGTGTAAAATGTTTTTGTAATTTTCTTAACTCTTCACAGTATACATGACGAAAACGTTCTAACCATTGAGATCATCGAATATTAGTTTGAATGAATTTTATACCCATCAGCGAAAATTGGTTAAATACAGGAGGTAAAAGAATTTGAATAAATCTCCAGGGTACTTTAAATTTAAGTATGATATTATTCGTATGAATAACATTAGAGATTGTTTCATTTTAACGTGCAAATCCAAGTTTTTCCAAGATGCTAGTTTCATTTTTCGTGTTCATTTTCTTAGTAACTTCATGCAGTTGGGAAACGTAATGACCTTTCTGAGCACATTAATTTCTGAGAAGTATTCTTGCGAATTGAAATTCATCACATCACGTGATGTCAAAGCTAACAAGAAATTACTTCAAGATGCTTGCCTTCCCCTCACTGCACTGTGACTAGATGCAATCGCTTTGCCATTAATTACAGACACTGACGAACCGTTCACTCAATAAGAACACCAGGAGCGGCACAAGTTCCGTAAAAGCTGCAATGAGCGTCAATTAACCTTCTCAGAATTCGTTGCCTGGCAGTCTGCAGGTCTGCGCTGTCGCTCCACGATGCATAAATTACGACTCAAAGTAACTGGCGGCGTCTTGGCGAAGTAACGTTCATGATAACGTTTCAGTTAGTGCATGATCATGCCGTTATACAGGCAGTTTTGCTGAGATATTAGAGTTTTATTTGCGTTTTGTAGCTATATTGTCACCAAATAGAGATGAACTTTACAATCGGGCTCGAGAAAAGACGTGGGAGTGTTTGTTCGCTTTGGTCGAGCGAGGTGTGCTTTTGCAAGCTGCAGCTGTAACGTTCAGCAATGTTAAATTTGTGTGTAAAATGAAGATGTGGAGATGATTGATTGTGATGTGATACTAGGACTTCCGGTTAGAAAGCTTGTGAGAATTGCTGTTTTTCTGACAAAAAAAGTGGAAGTGACTTTTAGAACTACGAATTAATAGTAACATTTTAGAAGCTCTTGAAAAGGACGGATTAATTCACCTTTAAAAACTATTGCCTTGCACACACTAGGTAAATTGGGGGGAAAATTTTTCTAACGAGTTTTGCATTGGAACTTCAGGAAAAGATCTCTGTAATTTCAGTTGTGGAATTTTGTTCATTTTCCCTTAAGAAATTTATGCAACATTCATTAAAAAAGCTAGTTTGCTGGTAGTTACGTTAACCTCATACGCAGTGAAGGTAAAACAAATTAAATTATTTTTAGCTGCATGTATAAGTTTTTTTAGCATGTACAAATTCATACAGACCGGCATTACTTCCATATTCTTCAGCACAAGGCTTAAGTTTATTGACATGAGTTCCATTAACTTATTACAGAGTAGGCATAATTTTATATTGTTCAAACTCCGTATAGAGGCAGTGACAGAAACGTAAAACCAATTCATTTTAGATTCTTTCCACTTCAAACGCCAAGTCAAGTTGTGACTAAGGTGCATTCAGTGTTAGTGACTCTTAGACGAGAAATTCTGTTCGTTGACATTGCTTATAACACAACCGCATCAAATACCGTTCAGTCCCAATGCTTCACCAATCGACGTGTGCTGCAAAGAAATTCATCAGTCCAAGTTGACTCTACAACTACAAGGCCTCGCAATATTCTGATGGGCTTAACTTGCCTTGATTCACTCAGCCCAGCGAATTCACGGAGCGTTTACTGCAGGTTAAATTCCAAGGAATTAAGCGAATACGCGATAGAGAGACGGGCTGTCTACTGCTCTGCTGCCCTTCGTAGCGAGTGTCGATTGTGAGGCAGCCGAGCAATTGGTGTGCAGGTGGGTGGTGGAGTGGAAGTGGAGTGAGAGTGGAATGTTACAGCAATGTGAGTGTTGCAGCAGTGAAGGGAGTGTTGCAGCAGTGGAGTAAAAGTTGCAGAAGTAGAGCGAGTGTTGCAGCAGTGAAGGGAGTATTGCAGCAGTGTTGTGAGTGTTGCAGCAGTGGAGTGATTGTTGCGGCAGTGATGGGAGGGTTGCAGCAGTGAAGGGAGTGTCGCAACAACTAAGAGTGTTGCAGCAGTGGAGGGAATGTTGCAGCAGTGAAGGGAGTGTTGCAGCAGTGAAGGAAGTGTTGCAGCAGTGGAGGGAGTGTAGCAGCAACTAAGAGTGTT
>JACJUY010003864.1:28527-40381 GCA_014220935.1 Platorchestia sp. MABIK | reverse complement strand
GCAGCAGTGAAGGAAGTGTTGCAGCAGTGGAGGAAGTGTAACAGCAACTAAGAGTGTTGCAGCAGTGGAGTGAGTGCTGCAGCAGTGAAGGGAGTGTTGCAGCAACTAAGAATGTTGCAGCAGTGAAGGAAGTGTTGCAGCAGTGGAGGAAGTGTAGCAGCAACTAAGAGTGTTGCAGCAGTGGAGTGAGTGCTGCAGCAGTGAAGGGAGTGTTGCAGCAACTAAGAGTATTGCAGCAGTGAAGAGAGTGCTGCAGCAACTAAGAATGTTGCAGCAGTGGAGGAAGTGTAACAGCAACTAAGAGTGTTGCAGCAGTGGAGTGAGTGCTGCCGCAGTGAAGGGAGTATTGCAGCAACTAAGAATGTTGCAGCAGTGAAGGAAGTGTTGCTGCATTGAAGGGAGTGTTGCAGCAACTAAGAGTATTGCAGCAGTGAAGAGAGTGCTGCAGCAACTAAGAATGTTGCAGCAGTGAAGGGAGTGTTGCAGCAACTAAGAGTGTTGCAGCAGTAGAGTGAGTGCTGCAGCAGTGAAGGGAATGTTGCAGAAACTAAGAGTGTTCCAGCTGTGGAGTGAGTGCTGCAGCAGTGAAGGGAGTGTTGCAGCAACTAAGAGTGTTGCAGCAGTGAAGGGAGTGTTGCAGCAGTGAAGGGAGTGCTGCAGCAACTAAGAGTGTTGCAGCAGTGGAGGGAGTGTTGAGCCTATGAAGGGCACCTAGGTCAGTAACACATTGCTGCAGAAGTAGAATACATGTAATAACCAAAGTTATGCGTCTAAGATGACGCCCTCCTTGTTGGCAAATTTTCCTCAATGACTGCTTGAGAAGAAGTCTCCCAGTCCCTAGAATAATACTTCACAGCTGTATTCTAGATACCGTAATGTTACCCAAATGACCAAAAGTTTTGTAACATTTACCCAGCTTTCAACTCCAAGAAGGTTGTGGGCTTGGCCCAATGAACTCCCTAGTTTACATAGTGACTTCAAATCTGTACGATTATTCTAGCAGCGAGTGCATCCGGCCAAAAAATGCAATATCTTTTCTGTTCCCAGAATTTACATTACTGTAAACTCGAATGAAAATTGCATATTTTTGCATAAAATAAAGCATTTCCTCACATAAAAGCTGATCTTGTAAAAATAGAGTCTGTTGAACGATCCATTGCATGGAGTGCAAGATTAGTTAATTAGTATGCGAGGGCGTGATGATGCTGAGATTTTCGTTGAAGCTATAACATCTCATTTGTTCCGAGGATTGTTGCTACTCGGATTGTGACTGTTTATTTATTTACCTTGTGAGTGTTTGTTTAATTTACATTTCGTGAAGCGGAATTAACACAAATGATTCAAGCACTTTTAGTTTTCAACGAAACAGAATTGAATTGCACTAATCGATCTCGCGCTTATCATCACTATTCGGACCACCAGGACTGGTGCTTTATGGGTGGATGTCGCTCAAATTGTAATTACTTAGATCTCAACTGCAATAATATGGGTGTTGCACTCAGCGATTCTGTTTGAATCGTCCGGTCATTTATTACGGCACTCGTAGATCGGAGGACGGTTGTTGTGCCTCGAATCCTTGCTTCCCAAAATGAGCTAGCTTGAACTTGTGCAGTACGTCGACCTTCAAGTCCTGGGGCAGATATTGAAATAATTTCCTTCATTGTAGAGGTGGGTACAGCTGGTAGCACAATTTTTTCTCTCAACTTTGGTACGCCACGAGTTGCTTTATTGTGCCCGAAATATTTAAAATTTATGTGAGAAAAGCTCGAAATTGAAGATTTTGATCAGAAAAAATAGCACGTAGAGTAGTTAAACCAACAGAAAAACTTGAGCTGTTGTGTAATAGTACAACGGCTTATATTGTACAGAAATTCTGCTTCTGGAGTTCAAAGCAAATTGCCATGAAGCATGCGCACATTTTTCTCTTACCTATACTCCCATAAGCCCCTATGTTTGCGTCATCCCTCAGGGAAGCCGTACGATCGGCCACTTGAGATGGTTACAGCGAGGGCTGTGAGCTGCATGCATGTTTTCTGGTCGCACCGATGCGCGGCTGCAAGGCGGAGGCGGGAGGGCGATGTTGGCGACGTGTTTGTGCCGCACCGTGAGGGTAGCTAATGGAGGCTTCTGAAGGAGCGTTTGAGGCATCCCCTCCAGCCAGTAAAAAATTGACCATCCGTTTCAAAACTCAGCTCAAACTTGCTTCGCAAAGCCTTCTATTATTGTTATTTTCAATAAACACTGCACTCTTTCTGTCCGTACTCCGGCCTTTCGGTCTGTGCCCCGTGAATATCTTCAAAAACATTTGCGATAAAATTACGGTTTTTGCAGGAAGGTTGACTTTTGTCAGAGTTTTTGATGCTCTGTTTTCTCTCTGGTCTTGTTTTCGCGTGGTCAAAAACTTTTTCGAACTTAGAAGGCTGTTATTTTTCATCTAAGTTCCAAAAAAGTTGTCGTGTGATCACCTAATTTATGAGGCTGTTTACTATCGACGCTTACGACTTTTTAAAACGGTAAAACAATTCCATGCTTAACTTTCCTGAAGAAAAACTAATATTTCCCTTACTTGTTTTATCAAAGTATTACATGTAGCTTCTCTTTAGCTGAGTTCGCTGTGCAAAACAGTCTCGCATGTTGCGATCGACAGCTAGCACGATGACGGTTGAGATCAAACTCATGACCTCGAAACAACGGATATTCAGAATAAAAAGGAAAACCAACGTAGCTAAGAATATCATGATAAAAACGAACATTTCGGATTATTAAAAATCCGTCTTCAGTGATATGAAAAACAGTAAATAAAAGTGGTAAAAAAGTGTTATTCTGCAAGTGAGATATCCTAGAAATCCGCCTATATCATCAAGAGGATATTCAATGCTGAATTATTATGTCTTACGTTGATAGAAATTTTGGGTTTTGATTCTATTTATTTAGCAAATGGGAACCACGTCCGAATTAGTGTAACTTGGTCTTAAATGTCATGTAACGTCATCAGCAGCCTATCTGTTTTTCATTCTCTCGTTTGATACATGATAATTTCATTCAGCTTGATCAAAATCCTTTTCGCTCGGATATCCTAGAGCATCGTTCCTGTTCTTTCACTACTTCTAAAATTTGTACTTATTTATTTTGCCAGCAAACTCAAGAGGTTTTTGAACATCCCATCATGCCTTTCCTTTGTATTGCAAATTTGTTACTACCGAACGCAGCTTAGTCATACATTTTTTGACGTACCATTGGACATGACCGTACTGTCTCGGTGCTTACACTGGGAAACCGAGCCCTGATGCTTAGACCCTCCACTAGTTTTTCGGTCGCTTCATCCAACATGAGCATCCTTCCTTTCTTCCACTGTATCGGCAGACTGAATAGCCTAAGGGAATTTTCTGGATATTGGGTGATGTTGCGCAGCAGTCGGCAGTGATGGACCAAAGGATGAAACTCCAGAGAAAAGCGTTGCAGTTACTTACCGTTGCCGCAAATTTCATCTCGCGCTTCAGTGGCTGAATGCATAGCATTATTTTGATTGGCGGGAAACAAGCGGAGCGGAAAAATAGGAGTCGGCAGCGAAATACTCTCGGCATCGAGCAGCGTGGTGCTAAGTATTGGACTGTCTCGGATTACCGACTTAATTAAAAAGAGGGATATAGCAAAATAGTTTCGGACGACAGAATGCATCATGGCAAGAGGAGTCCATAAGGATGTTTAATGGTTTATAAAGAGGATTTTACGACGCAGTAACGAGGTCTTTATGCGGCATACTGCGGCGAATAATAATGAATCAGCAGAATACTCCTGCCTGCTGGATGGACGTTCAAAAAGAAGAGGGGATCTCTCACATTTTGATCTTCGAAGAGAGCTTCACCCTTTGTATCGTGATGCTTGACGTGATGGGAAAGGCGATTACTTTTATGCAAACTGATTCGAGAAATGTTGATTCCGACTTTAATTGTTCATAGAAAACGAAATCATCTTCAGTAGACGCCTCACCACTCTGGCAGAAAAATCATCTTGTATATGTGTAACTGGTAGGTCGTGTACTAAAACAATATTCAATGTTTACCAGTTAATCACCGTTTGTTTAGTAGTGGCTAACGTCTGTAGAACATTTCACAACACCTCTGAACAAGCACTAGTTGAATAGTTCCAGCAAACTACAATTAATTAAAAACGACATTACATAAGAAAAAGCAGCAGGAACTAGCTGCGTGCCCTATTCCGGGATGCAACCCGAGTCACCAGTGGTTGCAGGACAGCCAGTTCACAGCGAAATCACTAAGCTAGCTCTGGCAGACTAATTTCTGCGAGAAATTACTCAGCCAAACGCCTTAATGTCATTATGGCAGTGGTAGAAGACGCATCTAGCAGACGAGTAGCCAACAATACAACTAACAATACGTGACTTGGACATTTCACTCCCTGGGCACCTAGATTATAGGCCTTCGAAAATTAGTCAATGTGGACCACTAAAATGCATTAGAAGACCAATGCATAGAAACTATTTACAACCCTTTGAAAAGCCACCCTTGGTGACCACTAACAAACTTTAGAACAGCACTCTCTGACCACCAAAAACAACCTAACAGAACCAATTCCTTTTCCAATCCTCACAAGAGCAATCTGTGCTGGCCACTAACAAGCCTTGGAAAACGAATGTTGTATGCCCCAGCGCACCAAGTATCTCAGTATCTATGCAGCACATCTTTTATATGGCGAGACCATAATTTTCTACAGAGCTTCAGTACAGCTGCATCAGCAGACTAGGGCCCGTTCAGCTGCAGACGAGAATCCGAGGGCGTCTGCGGCAGCGCTGTCAGCTGCAGCGGGAGGGACGTGCACCAAAGTTTGTCGGAGTTACACGAGGCTCTCGCAACTTGAGGAATTCAGTTAAAGCCTCAGGCATCTCCAGGAGACTTCTTCCAGGATTCCAGGGTTCAGCATTTAAACAAAATGACACGACTGCCCCTCTGACATTTCCGTCTCAAGTTGCCTCAGCCACGCACGGAACACTGCCTCTGCCGTAAACTAAATGAAATTATTTACACTACAAGATCCCCCGTGAGCGCTTGCTGGGTGGTGTGCATAGTGAACTAGATATGTCGCACGTGTTTGTTTCTTTGATGGTGTCCTATGGCTTTCTAAAGAGGTCTAAATACACTTGCCTACAAATCGATAGTCAGAGTAATTCCTTCGAAGATTTTGTGAAAATAGAAGACTTTCATTTGCGTGTCGCGTTCAAAGCAATGGTTTGAAAACTGTATTTCTTTTCCCGCAATGCACGAGACGCGACTAAATGTTACAGGAAATTCCTGCTCAAACGTGCATCGTAAATATGAATTTCAATTTTTGATGTTATACAATACAAAGTAACAAAATTTCTTTGAAGATTAAAAGGAGGATGATTTCTTACTCTCAATAACACCGTAATCCATGTTCAACGTTATAACGCTGACAAGTAAAAACTATCTAACTTCATGAAATTGAAATCATTGATGCAAGAAAGTTGATTTAAAAAATGTTGTGAATGAATATTACGTTCCAGAAGAGAACCACGTTAATGAGATTTGGACGACAGAGCAAACAATTTTACACTTTTAAATTTTAAGTTTTGTATGAGGAACACTTTCTTTAATCAATGAAGGACGACAAAGTAAGCCATGTTTTCCTGACAACACAGATACGTACACCTTGCTCTGCATGTTTGCGCAAATGCCTATTTTCATATCGTTTTGATCATAGCAAAATAAGAACGCGATTCGAAGTTCGAAGATTTTCATCCCAAGAAGCCAACCAAATTCAATACAGCGATAAAGTCACAATTTATTTCCCATGCGGCAGATAGGTAAACGTATTACAATTTTACGAAAGGTTGCCAAAAATGTAAACCCAATCACGGCGACCAGCTTAATAGGCCAGATGTCGCGCACTTAATTACGAGACTTAAATAATGACGGAGCGCAGACTGCGACCTGCCAGCACGGCTAATATTGCTTCGACTCGAGCCGTGTTGTTCGTAAAAATTAAGGCCGCCCTGATTGGCGAGCCGGAGCTGTGGCACATGCAGCCGATGAGGCTTGGTCGCTGGAACTGTGGCACATGCCAGTGGCAAGACTTGCCCGCTGGAACTGTGGCACATGGCAGTGGCAAGACCTGCCCGCTGGAACTGTGGCACATGCCAGTGTCAAGACTTGCCTGCTGGAACTGTGGCACATGCCAGTGTCAAGACTTGCCCGCTGGAACTGCGGCACATGCCAGTGTCAAGATTTGCCTCATGTGCACTTCTGGTACGGAAGAGCATGTCTCTGGAAGGTTTTGCCTACCGAGATTGTAGCACGCGCTACTGGCGTGACTTGGCCGCTGGAAGTGAAGCCTCTATTAGGACTTGGCCAATGAGGCTGTGGCACATATTTCTGCTGGTTAGGCTGGCCAGCGGTGAAAATGGCACGTTTTCCAAAGAAATTTTGTTGTGAAGGAAATTGAAGTATTGACGAAATGAGGTCGTTATTCAAATGCGGCAAAAATTCTGGGCTTTCTATAAATAGACAGGAAACACCTAGAACTTGAATTGAAAAAAAAGAGGGGATTACAAGGTTGTGTAATCTCTGTCCCAGCATTCAATTTGAACGTGGCTTTTCCCGCACATTTCATTTTTACATTTAAAACTTAACGTAATGGTGGTCCAGGTAAAGCTGCCCATTACTGATTACATTTCGCTTACTACAGAATTTTCATAAAAACAACCATTTCACGCATCGTCCTCGTGTAACTAAAGTTGTAATCAGAAATAGTTCACAGAGCACCATGCAGTAGAGGTAGTTTTTCTTACCATTCTGTCTTTTTATACTGCTGTTTTTCTTCTGTCCAGCTCTTTAACAGGGCTCTACATCCAAAATGATGCAATTCTGTTTGCATCATGATTTATTTTGCGAATAAAACTTGGAAGAGATTCAAGAAAAATCGAAGTTGTAGGGAAACAGATTTTTTTCTAGATCGTTCAAGAGCCTCATTGTCGGTGGTGTCTCCCTTTTGCTTCGTTGAGTTTGTACGCATGCGTATTGTATTGATGCTCCTGTATTTTAAAGGATCTGCGAGTACGCAACTCGAACAGCACAGGAATTAAGCGCTGCAAATGATACAAGTTATTATTTGCCTATATTCTGCAATTTTGGTAAAAAGAGGTAAATGAAATTTTTGAAACAGTAAACCGAATTAAGTAAATTGACTTAGCTACAGGACCGTTAAAGGTAAAAATCGACACTATGTATCATAATTTAATTTTCAACAAACTCTAAACATTAAGCTAATGTATGCAGTGGAATTTCTCCATTGGGAAAGCTATTGAAAATTACTGCTCAGGGTCAAAGTCATGTCTGAGCTGTGAATAATGACAGTTTATGTTAACATAACGTTAGCAATAAGTTACGAATCAGACAGTAATCTCAAATAATTTAATATTCGGTAAAATAATTTTCGGCTTTGAAATTTTTGGCGATTTCCTCTTGTGGTCTAAGATACTTTGCCGTACTTTGTTCTTGCACGTGTCAAACTCTAGCTACCTGCATACCACAGAACAAGCAACACTTCTTGCAGGAGTGGGTGGAGGATTTTGATTCGTAAATAAATGTGCTTTATCGTTCATTCTTTACCTTTGTGTCTCTCTCGTGAAGCAGGCCGGCGAATTTTGAAACCGACCTCCTGCTCGAGTGTTTTCGTTTTATATTCCTTATTATTTCCCTTCTTTTTACCTATTTGTCTGACCGAGAAGCTTTTTTGGCATCAGCATAGTAAAGTGTGTCAACCAAGAAGCCCGAGTTTGGTGTCCTTTTGGTGATACCCAAACTTGAACTTCACCGAATTTCTCTGCGGTGATCGAATAACTGAGCGGATACGGAGGTGAAACCGAGAATAGAACAGTAACAGTGACCTAACCAACATCGTCAGAGTAACGTCAAGAAGAAGAAAGCAGATGATTCATTTCTACTCATCAAGTTGTTTTAAGTGGGGAAAACCCTCAAGTTCAAAGTTTGGTTATTCCTTTCCATGCTTACAATCACTAGACAGCCTTTATAAAAACACATAATCTCAGTTATTCGCCTATATTTTTCTTGAACTGTCATTATAAAGTCATTTATAATGGATTTCTTACCTTTTTCCTGATCCTAAGGATGACTTTCGAGTGTCTATGCCAAAATTAACAAGTATGCTTTAATTAGGCAGGAGGACGGAGATACTGAGTTGTTTAGGACAGGGCGAGTTAGAGAAATTTCTTTCAATGCCCCATAATTCGTCATAGGAAATTTGTGTCTCCGATTATCCCGTTGCTTCTATTTCGAATGCACTAATTTACACTGTTTCAACGCTTCCGTATATATAAAAAACCATTTGAACACGCTGGACTTTCAAGATTACTTCAAGTGATCACTCTATTCTCAAATTTATATATTTAATTATCATGAATTGAACTTCTTTCTCAAATTATCTCATAGCGTTTGTTAATGACCACGTTTCAAGAATAACTCCCTTCAAATCTTAACATTTGATTACTTTCCTTTGATCTTAGAGGCAAGCGAGTGTTTCCACATTTGTTAATGCCTCCTCATAAATCTTTGAATATCAAACACTAGGATCTGATTGTTTGGCTCTGGCACTGCAGCTAATTTCAGACCATCCCTGTCGCGTTCTTGATTAGGACTTTGCAGCACGACGCTGATTGCAGCACAGAGAGGACGCCAGATGAAGGTATACGAGCAGCGCACGACGTCTGCCGCTGTCTTGTACAGCGCACACGTGTCTTCTCATCGGCGTGACTGCTGGGCTTAATGTGGTTGTGAAAGCGCGTGCTGATTGTGCTTGGTTAGGTGGCATTATTCGGAGTGGTGGAGCTCGGCACGGCGTAATGAAGATTCGGTGGACTGACTGCAAGTGCGCTGCAGAGGCGCGAGGCCCATGTGCAGGAGAGTGGCGAACACGTCTTTAAAGAACTGCTGGTGTGTTCTTAGAACCTGAGACGCATAGGTTGATTTTTCCGATGATGCGCATGAAGATTTTCTAGTAGCTTTTGACTGGTAATTGAGCTTGCAATAAGTCTGTTCTCTGGTTAACAGACAGTTTTTTCCTCGGTTTCGTGAACATTTGTTTTTGCCTCATCGCTTTTATATTTCAACCTCGTATGTAGCCGACTCATCGGCTCGATGCAAGATTAATTAGCTTTGATTCAGTTGCAGTAATTGTTTTATTTTGTTTATCACTGTCTCAACTTCAATACCGTTGGTATATAAAAGTTCTCTTTGTCGTTAAATTACTGCAGAACACCAGTCTAATATAAAGCATGAAGTGTAATAGTACTTGGAAATAAGTGTGAATTTGACACGTGTATGCCAGAATTAAATTTTGTACATTTAAATTCTATCAGGAAAACATGCACTAATAACTCGTGTTGCAGAATACATGAAGGTTTTAAAATTACCGAAGAATGTTTGGCATTTTAGAAGTGAAAATTTAGGAAAGTGCGACTAAAACTGAATCGTTTGTTGAAACAAGTGGGATAAATGCGAAGTTAATAACTTTCGATAATAACTTCACTACTGACTTATGTTACGATAATGTTCATGGTTATTTTATTGAGGATCAAGTAACTGCAAAATCGTGAGAATTTTCATTGTAAGGAACGCATGGTATCAGTGCAGCTTCATTTTATCAAGGATCGATCATAGTGATAATTGAAACTTTATTTTCTGAGAACTCATTGCTGAAATTCGTTCATTGTTTTTCTCCTTTGAGCTAAGCTAATATTTTTGTATAAATTTGTTCAAATTTTCATTAAGACAGCAGCCTTACAGCCACTGCAGGGCAAATTTTGGAGACACAAACCATAATTTCTGATCATAAACAGGTAATCAAATCTCATACATGTGTCGATTGAATATTACACGATTATTCAAACGTAGACGTGAAGGTAGTAACATATTTCTATAACTAAATTAAATTAGATGACAAGGAAAAATAGGATATGATACAACAGTCTGTAGCGGAGGAGTTCAGAACAAGATGGCTCATGTAGAGAGCAGACAAAGATCACGATGGATAACGATGAGCAAAAAACGCTCGCAAAAGATTTACAAAAGCGTTGCTTCAACAAGGGGAGAATTTTGAGTGCAAACACTGGCGCATAAAAACGCACACGAATCCTTTTGATGTGGTGGGTCCTTATGAGCTTTGTATTCATGGCGCGAGGCGGGCGCAGCAGAGAAAGCGCACTTACACAAGACGAATCATCAATAAAAAGAGCGTACGCACACCAAAGCATCATCTGAGATAACCAGAAAGCTGTAAAAGGCCAGTTAAACGACTTCCAGTTTAACTGCGGCCAAAGTGACCGTTGCGAATGGCAGCGCAGACGCAGGCTGCAGTTTTGGTGCCACTGCGGCACGTGAGATTGTGGTGCGCTGTGTCCAAGTTATTCGGGCTGTAAAGGTCTTGTATTGCCTTTAAGTATCGAATGTTTTATGCGCCGTAATGGTCTTCTATTGACGTTGAATACCCAATGTTGTTTGTCCCGTACATGTTTTATTTGCTGTTCAGCACCGAATGATGTTTGTGCTATCAAGGTTTCGTATTGCCTTTAAATATCGAATGTTTTATGCGCCGAAATGGTTTGTATAGATGTTGAAAACCCAATGTTGTTTGTCCCAAACGGACTTTGTTTTGTCGTTATGTACCCAATATTTATAGTGTACTATAGCTCTTGTATTGCCTTCAAATATCGATTTTTTTATGAGCCACAATGGTTTTGTATTGACGTTGATACTCGCTATCTTTGTTCCGTTCTGACTTTGTTTTGGCGTTTAGTACCTGATGTTGTTTGTGCTATCAAGGTCTTGTACTGACATTAAGCACCACATGTTGACATTAGCGTAAAAAATTGGTTACATTCAGATGATTCAAGTACCCATAATTTTTGTATGGTAAAATTTGAGTGATATTTCGAAGCCAAGTTTACTTTTGTTGTAATTTTGTTCGTAGGTTTTCATTCAAGGGATAACTCAGCAGCTACTCATTAAAAAACGAGGCAGCTTACGGTGTTTTGGAATTATTATTAGGTTTGGGATTAGGTAATTTTTGTCTGAATCAGATAATGCGATGACGAGGGATTTTAGGAAAGCTTTTCCGTGAGTTTGATGGAAATTTTTTTGGAATCATGATTTAGATCACAGTTTAACTCTCTTGCCTGTAAATAACGAAGGGGAACTTGATCTTGGACTTTATTTTTTGTATTAGTGTTAATTCGTTTGAAATTCGATTAGTGATTTAACTCATACAATTAAGAAATTTATCCGATACAATTAATTTGAAAGCTCAAGTACAGCCTGACATTTTCAAGATTTTCGGATAAATCCAACATTCACAAAACCATTTTCTGAAGCAAATATGTTAGCACTGAAACAACATGTTTACGTACTAAGAAAAAATTATTTGGGAATTTGAGTGATGGCGAGGTGTAGTTTGGAAATTTGTTTCCACGCTGGCGGGAGTTGTGGGATCCGTCGATCCTAAATATTTTTGGGAGCAGCGTGACGTTTGTAGGTGCCCACGAAAACTGGATACGTGGTGTACGTCGTTGTGTACTGGATACGTGGTGTACATCGTTGTGTACTGGATACGTGGTGTACATCGTTGTGTACTGGATACGTGGTGTACATCGTTGTATACTGGATACGTGGTGTACGTCGTTGTGTACCGGATACGTGGTGTACGTCGTTGTGTACTGGAAACGTGGTGTACATCGTTGTGTACTGGATACGTGGTGTACATCGTTGTGTACTGGATACGTGGTGTACGTCGTTGTGTACTGGAT
>JACJUY010003864.1:0-28360 GCA_014220935.1 Platorchestia sp. MABIK | reverse complement strand
TACTGGAAACGTGGTGTACATCGTTGTGTGCTGGATACGTGGTGTACATCGTTGTGTACTGGATACGTGGTGTACATCGTTGTGTACTGGATTCGTGGTGTACGTCAATGAGAGACTGACGACATAGAGAGCGTCTTTGGAGAGGACTTCCAACACTTAGCTCCTGCAATTGACATTGAGGAGCAGTTTAGGCTGCGAAATTTGCAAAGGTGCTCTCAGGCCGTGAGAAATACCACCGTGACCAGACTTGCTTTTTTTAAGAAAATTTCGGTTCGGCAATTTGGTTCCAAAAGGGAAAACTTTCGATTTTCAAAATCCAGAATTGAATATTTTAACTCGCCCACACTCATTGAGACATTTTTTTCATTAGAATCTTTACTTCTTTGGTTTCATTCAACTTCGATTGCCATGCAAGCATTTTTATTTTTAGCAATAAAATTAGTATTGAAAAACATCAAGCTCGCAGCAAAGATTAAAAAAAATTACCAGGAAATTTTCTTGAAAAAAACTTAGCTCAAGTTTTTCAACTCTATGATATGAGGGCGGCAAAACTTGTCTATCGATGAACTAAAATAAAGCACTGTCAAATAATTATGGGAATTCATTATACCTGAATGTGAAAGGGTTTTTATTACCATTGCCATCGAAATCACTTCTTTTCAGGTAAGTTTTTTGAACTCTGTAACTATCATTGAATTAGCATTCCTAGTTCACTTCCGCTAGTTGAACTCAATTAAATTTGAGGTGAAGCGACTTGCATTAGTTACTATGGCTGCCAAATTTTGACACCTAACGCTGTAGTCGGTCGAAATTAAAATGGACCTTAGAAGAGCTCAGCTGTTGGATAAAAAGAGCAGCTCCCTTATCAAATTTATAAAAAAGGACAACATCGTAAAAATGGAGGGAACAAGCATATAAAAGACTGCTCCAGCACCTTCGCTCATCACGACAGCTGTATGTTTAATCATTTTGACAAGTTTGTGATCAATGGTGTAATTTTTGGGTGTGTGCGAAAGTGAACTTTTCCTGCATCTGTGTTTTGAAGTTAATTTTATCACAGTGAAATCTTAACATTTAAAATCTTACCATTCATTTGAAATCTTAAAATTTTGGGCATTCAGAATATTTACTCTTCGCCATCAGTAAAAATAAATGCGCAGGAAATTTCAAGCACTTGAATAAATCGAGGAAAATATCTTATGTCCAAGAATGTCATCAATGTTGCTTACACGAAAAGGCTCTTTGTGCCTTCAAGAAATAGCCATTTCTATCAGTAAAACTCAGACATTTGTGTCTTCATGAATTACTCATTTGTGTCAACAAGAAGTAGCCATTTGTATTAGTAAAATTTAGACATTTATGTCTTCATGAATTACACATTTCTTTCAACAAGATGTAGTCATTTGTGTTCGTAAAAATTAGATATTTATGTGTCTTCGTGAATTACTCATTTCTTTCAACAAGATGTAGTCATTTGTGCCATCACAAAGTAGTTATTTGAGTCAAGAAGAAGTAGTCATTTCTGCACAGGGTGGACAGCTACTTCAGCCCACGATGAGCAGACATTGACAATTTCGAGTCACCATCAACTTGTCAAGTTCATGGCTGCAATCTTTTGTATCAAATTGCTTGTATCTTTGTATAGTTTCGCTTAATTATTTTGTATTAAATAGCCAATCTAATACTTTGAAATCAAGTGTACAAATTCAAGGCTGCAAATTCTGTATCAAATTGCTTATATCTTCACAATACAATGAAATCAAATGTACAAATTCAAGGCTGCAATTTTTGTATCAAATTGCTAATATCTTTCCAATACCATGAAATCAAATGCCGTTGATCAGGGCACTAATACTTTTCGACGAGCTGTTGCCTCTGGTGTGAGCTCTAAAATCACTATGAACTTACTACAATCATTTGAGTCAGCGGACAGCAATGAATGCTATTTGACTACAACCATTTGCACCACCTAATAATTCAACTTCAATCATCCGAGTCAGCTGACAACAATTATTGCCAACACACTACAACCATTAGCATCACCTCGTTTATTACTACAATCATTTGTGTCAGCCACTCGCGATTGTCACAAAGCCATTACAAAAATTTTATCACTGCTCTGCAATCATTGTGCGTTCACAACATTCATTTTAATCAATTTACTGCTATTTTTACCAACTTTTAATGATTTCACACGTCAATTAGCTGCAATTATAAGGGCCCACGAACGGTGAATTTTAGTTCTTAGGAGCAACATTTCAGACAGCCAATGCGTGAGACACACAGTTTTCTTTTAACTTAAGCCAAGGTTTGCAAAATACGAGGTTGTCTGAACACAAAGCTTTTTGACATTACAATTTCTGCTCAAAAGAAGATGTATTGCGGTCTGTATCGCATTCTACCCTGTCAGCATCATCAGATGGAAGCCTGTTCCTCGCATGATCTATGCCTCACGCGCAGGATTTTGGAAGTTGTAAGGTGTCGCTCCAGCACAGAAAGAAATAAATCTTAGCTTCGTGTGAAGATTTAAGTCAAAAGTTTCTTGTTTTCACGTTTTTAAAGCCGAATTATTTCTGACACTAACCAATAATAGTATTGAGTGTTTTCATTCTGAATAAGAAAGTTCATTTTTTATATTTTATCAAGACATTCTGTTGTAGGAAAAATTTTAGAACTCCTGCATTTGATATTTTGTTTAAAATTATCATTAGATATATCAACCCATATATCCCTTCACGTAGCTCGGAAGAGCGAAAAATCAATCACAGATTGAATTTAAATTATCCCTATTTTCAAACTGCATCGTTTTTGTTTTCTGTGAGCAAATGCAATAAATTTTCAGTTAGTGTTTTCCTCTTGTAATATAAAGTGTGAGATTTAAACTTAAACTAGGATTCATTTAAACCTCACTTGATGTTTGTTTCGCTACAGGATATCACAATACTGCAGAGCTAATAGCGAGAAATTCCAAAATTTCGTACCCTGAAAGGTGAAAGTTGACAAAAACGCCCGTAACTTTCACCCCTTACGGTATGATATTTTTGAATTTCTTACTATTAGCTCTGTAGTATTACGATCTCCTGTAGAGCAATAAACAGCATTGTTTCTTCTTATTAGACGTTTTTATTAATTGTGTAAAAAATGATTTTCTTTCTTCCTCTTTTTTTAACATGAAATTTAATTTACCATTGCACAATCGTTAAAACTTTTCACCTGCTTTGACGTTAACATTATTGCTTATCATTAATGAATTAAACACAGTTGCATCTCACTAATGAATTCCATCCCATATTTTTCCGTAAATTAATGCTATTTAAATTATTCCAAGCTATTGCTTTTATTTTGCGTTAGTTGATTGCTTATGAATAAATGTAATTCTTGCCGTACTCGTTTCTAAGAATTGAAAATGCTTTTCGTGATTTTCCCTCGCTTATTTTGTCTAAGACACTCTCTAGACAGAAAAATTTCATCAACCATTCACAAAAAACATTCCATTCGTGTTATACTCTTCTAATGTTAGAATAGGAAAAACTGATGCTGGTTTATGCGCCAAGGAAAGTAAAACTGATGCTGGTGTATGCATCACGGAAGGGAAAACTGATGCTGGTGTAAGCATCACGAAAGGCAAAGCTGATGCTGGTGTGAGCATCACGGAAGGCAAAACTGATGCTGGTGTATGCATCACGGAAGACAAAACTGATGCTGGTGCATGCATCCTTGAAACAGTCCGTCGGTCGGAAGTTTTGATGCCGAACTCCAGACAAGACGAACTGAGAACAACACAGCACTTCCCTTGCATTCAAGTAAAAAAATTCCTTAACAAACGTTCCAAATTTTATATTACGCTCACATCTTTTAGTAAAAAAATCTCGGGTAAGATTGTCACACATAAAGTTGAAAATAATTCCTAAAACAAATTAGAATGATGCGAGTACTAGACAATTATCAATAGTTAAAATAAAGGAAAGCATTTTTCACCCTGATCAAGTTAAGGCTTTTTTTTTTGCAGCGAGGATTGAATTACAACTTATCATTTCTTCATTTGAAAAAGATCTTAAGAAAATATTACGAGTTAAATTTAGAATGCGATGTGTCTGAGGGCTTCCCTGGTTCTGGGTATTGAACAAGTACAAGTACCAGGGCGAGTAATCACTTTTACTCATTCATTCTCATGAACATAACAACATTAAGTTGCCAACTCGCCCACATGATCATGTTAATTCGCTCTCAAGAACATGTTAACTTGTTCTTATTAAAATTCTAACTCGCTCTCATGAACATACTGGTTCGTTAGAAAAAATCTAGCCTGTGCGAATCACTGACCGCGCATATGCACAAATCGGTTCCGCAGTCAGTACATAGCGTCTCTACCCGTTCTGTTGCCGGGAATAGTTAGAGAATTTCATAGTAAATATCTGAAGTTCGAATCAAACGATATGCTCATTCTTTATTGTGAAATTATCCTCTAGCTTTTTAGTTTAATTACGATGGAGATCCACTCCAGAAGATACATGTTGTTTCGCGAGGGTTGAATTTGTTTAAAACATACATCGGAACGTGTAATTGATTACTGGCACTGACATCAGGAATTCGAAGCTCTTGCATGCACGCAACTTGCGGTGTTTTCCTGTCACTACGGAGGATCCTTTGCAACACTTACTCAGTGCGTGAGAATGAGCCGCACAAGTTATGGGAGTGCACCAAGAAATTAACATTTACCTCAATTACTTGGTATTATTTTAGCAGTTGCATATTTTGATTGATCAAAAAACTCTTCGAAACTCCAAAGCAAACTTTCAAGTTTTCATCTTTGTTCGAGTAGTTCCGACTTCTGAAAGAATGACAATCACAGCTTGAGCTGTGAGAAAAAAAACTTTCACTCCTAACGTAGGACAGAATTTGAGAAAAATTCCCCCAGTCAAGGTGCAGAAAACTCAAGCGTCCGGCCAAGCTTATCTACAAAAAATATCGACACAAAAAGTTCACTACTTAGAAACTACTTCGGATCGCTTGAATGCATTCCAAAAAATCCGACGGACGCAAGTTTAGCAGCAAGATTTCGTTGCCTTGGCAATTTGAATGCGAGGTTTTTTACGCGAGTAATGAAGCCATTGAAGTCCTTGAAAGTGCGCGAAGGTCATCGAATCTAAACGTTTTCGGTGTTCTGTTTGCAACAACTCAGCTTGTTTTAAGCCAACAACTTGCGAAGGAAAAACGAAACTTCCAAAACGGTCGCTGTAGAACAAAGGCCATTTACCCAGGGACCTAATGGCTGCGCTCTAGGAAGCAGTTCACTTTCAGCCGGCAGAAAAATGCTGCGCTATTAGCCTTACTATTTGTCTATCACTTACTTCCCACAGCGTGAAGTTCTTACTCCTTGTAGACGGATTTTGGCAGGAAAGGAGTGTATTGATAAACGTGTTTCATTTTTGAACACTTCATGTTAAAAAAATAATTTTTGATTCACCCAAAAGTTTTCTTTTTCATTGCCAATTCAACTGCGTCTATGATCAAGCGATTACATAACAGCTATTAGGCAAAATATCGAACGTAAATGAGTCATTTCGTGCAACGGATGAATCTTCGCGAGAAAAAAGTAAGGAGGCAGCAAATTACAAGCTTCTGTCCTCATCAAGTGAGCTTCTGTTTCAAATTTCTTCATCGGATTGCTTCATGGAGGTTGTGATCTTCATACAAGATCAGATTTTAAATGGGGTCAAAATTTTGCTCGCCAAATCAAATTCACATTTAACACCGAAAGATCTTCAATGGATAAAATTCTACTTATGAAAATTGCATGCTTAGTAAGAGGCTCAACATTCAGGCGCTGCATCAGCATCAAATGAGCGAGTAATAAAGTTAGCAGCGTGCAGCAAAAATTAGCTTCTAAGCTCAAATATTGGGGTTTTTTAAAACAAAGGCGGGAAAGAAATATTTCCAAGAGGCTGCATCGCATCGAAAGCGTTGCCACCGCAACGATTGCCTTGAAAACGATTTCATTTTGGCCTTTGAATTATAATTAGCACTGAAAATATAAAACATTGCTTCGAAAACATCTAGCGATTGCATGAAATGATAGCACGAAGCAGCTAATTTTCAAAAATGATTTCTGATGATTAATTCAAGACTGAAAAATAATGTGAGGGCCTTGAAAATGTCGAAATTTCATGAGAAAAATGACCCAATTTTAGTCTCTACATGTTTTGGAGTATAAAAGATGATCAACCAAAACATTCATCGATGTGTTTTAGATTCAACATCTAACTTCAACCTGGCATTTCTTCATTATGCCTATTTATCGAATTTTCAGCCGATGGTATTCGTTGCACAGTATATTGAATTAGTCAGTGAGAATAATTTTGAATGGTTTTAGATTTGTGTGGCGTTCGATTTGCGTTGAAGAACATCGGTTCGTTTGTGGTTTAGCTTGTCTTTGTTTGATTGTAATTGGGGACATTTTTAAAGAATGGTGGAGTTAAGCAGTTGCATTATCATATTATTTGAGCCTATATACTTATATTTTATTCAAAAATAAATTCTTGCTATTTAGAGTACCCTGACGAAACATTAAATTTTGACATCGACCTTAAAAATACTGAACAAATGAAGAAAAATTTCAAGTCCACGGATTTTAATACCAAGATTTAAGTTACTTACAAACTCCAGGGAAGTGTATCGCAATATTCCAAGCACAAATCACAGAATTTTTCTGTGGCACATTCAACTCAAATCGGGGAAATCCATGAACTTTTTTCACCAACAGAAAAATTTCTCGTCACCTTTTTCCAGAAAATCCTTCAGATAAGCTAGTAATTGACTAATGGTTCACCATTATACGCTGGTTCCACAGAGCAGTTTAGTTCGAATATGAACTGTTCGTACATTAGATTTTGAATAATGATGTTATTTTTATCACTTAGGCAAGGCATAACTCAATAATTTGGAAACGCTTCGACTGAACGACGTATGAGAGAGACCAGCACACCCCCTTGCTTAGTGGCTGCAGAGAGGTGACTGAGGGGAGGCTGCGCTGCCTGTCTTTGTTGCCTCTCCAATTTGAGGTAAGCCTTACCAAGAAAGCAAGTTTACATATTTTAAAATAAGGGTGAAAAGTAACCTGAAGTACTTTGTTAGGCGAATATCGGTAGGTGACATCGTCGGAAAATAATGTGATTGATAACACGAAGAAAGAAATGGATGAGATGGGAACCATGAAAGAATGGGGAAGAGATCGGAGGCGGAAAGATTTCTGCGAAAATGAAGACTTATCATGTAACACTGTTTTGGATTTTGGTGAGTAGCTTTTGAAAAGATCAGATGTGTAGGGTTCAATGTGACAATTTTATACAAAACCGTGGATACAAAACGCTTTTCGAGATGTAGTAAACAATGAATGAACTGACAGCAAATCGGAACATGAAAAAAGAATAAATGGCAGAAAAATCATTTGTTTTACTTAGTTGTGTGGACAACTGATTACATCTCCATTTCTAATACGAATGATTTTAACCATTATAAATACTTCACAATTAAAATAAGTTTTCAACTGGAAACAAAGTCCCTTGCTAAGATGCGTTGCAAGTTAATTTACAACTGTCAAGGTATAAAAACTTAGAATGAAGGATGACTGACTTTTTCATAAAGAAAATATGAGAAAAAGAACCATTCTTGAGACGACCGCAGGACTTTCATTAGGTTATTAACTAATTTAAAATATTCGACACAGTCTGAAAGGACAGCGAGGAGAAACACGGCAACGGGATTTAATTTAGAAGATCAAGAATAATAAAACATGTATCACAATTGGAGAGGATGGCTAAGGGAAAAAAGAATGAGATTTTCTTTAGATGATTTAATATTATAAAACATTCAGCACAATTTGAGACGAGGGCAATGAGAGAGAGAGAGAGAGTGTCTTCTCATTCATTTGACAAGATTGTAAATGAGAAATGAACTCTTCAGCACGTATATTTCACGTATAGACGTGCAATTTGGCTGAAAATAAGTAAGCATACACAAATACATATTAAATTTCGATATACACGAAATATTTGATTAATTTTTCATCACACAAGCGTCGTGCGTTTTTTCAGTAAGGATTAAATTAAACGGATGTTTTAAAATTGGCTCTCGGTTCCGGAATTGCTATTGCAACGATTGCAGTGTGTTCAGCTTTGCTGGATTGGAGTGGCATTTCATCATGAAAATTAAATGTCATTTCAAGTAAGAAGGAATTAATTTGATAATATTGCAATCATTCAAATTTAAAATCAATTTTCGTACACTGCGACGAAACAAATAACGTTACAGCCAGGGAGTTTTAAATGATTTCACTTGTTTAGTCGTATCGGCATTTATGAACACCTCACAGCAGACAAATTCAAACGTAATGTTTCTTTTAATCGTCAACATGAGAACTGATGGGAACACTTATGAAATTTACACGCGTTCCACCCTTATAAAAATGCCAATATCAAATTTCTATGCCCCGTGAGTATTGAAAGGGAGTCAGTGTGAAAAGGAAATTTGTATTTTTACGGTGACAAGACATAGATTAAAATTTGACTGTAAGCTCATAAACAAGCGCGTCTGGATCGTGTGCTGCTTGAATTATTAAGTTGCTTCTGGGAATTTTGACTTAATTTCCTTGACATTGTCTAAATTTTTTCCATTTTCTAGGAACAATTTCACAGAAATTGGTGTTCAATTATTTATCTATTTTCCTCGATTCAAAACGGGAAAATTACCGTAAGACTTTCACAAGATTAATGTGCTGTGAGACTTTGATTTGATTTCTGATTCAAGCGAGGACTTTAGACTTTGCATCTAGAAGAGAACTTGAAACTTCAATTAGCAGCGTCACAAACTCATGCTTATAATGAGTCACTTCAAACAAATTTGTTCGAATGCAAGTGTAACCACAAAAATGTGTGTTAGCTGAGTCGATATATTAAAGATTCATAATTTTTAAACCGACAAATAACAGGTTGCAAAAGTTGCAATGCTACAGAGGCGTGAATTTATTTAGTTGTTAATGGGTTTTATTGATGGTTTTGAAGTCGTGTTACATTCCTGCAACTATGGTCATGTTGCATGCATGCACTGGTGGTCATGTTGCGTACATTCACCGGTGGTCATGTTACAAACATGCACTGGTGGTCATGTTGCGTACATTCACTGATGGTCATGTTGCATACATGCACTGGTGGTCATGTTGCGTACATTCACTGGTGGTCATGTTGCATACATCCACTGGTGGTCATGTTGCAGACATCCGATGGTGGTCATGTTGCAGACATGCACTGGTGGTCATGTTGCAGACATGCACTGGTGGTCATGTTACATACATGCTCAAGAAAATGAGTACTTCATAAGAGCACACACACTTTTCAGCCAGGAAATTTTCAGGAGGTATTTTCTTGTCTCCGATAAACCTTATTACGATGATAGGCTCATTGAGGTACTTCTTGTATCTGGTAATTTTTCCTGGAAAATCCTTACTTACCAACCATTTTATCTTCTCAGAGAGCATAATGAAGACAGCAATCAACTGACCCTGAACAACGCTCTTCGAAAATGACACGATTATTTTCTGGCTTCAACTGGAGCCGATTGCATGAAATCTGATATCCGAAAAGTTTGTAACATGGCAACAAAATTAAGTCTGGAAAATTATTTCATACTCATCAGTCATTAATACAAAATTTAAAATTTATAAGTATGCAAGTATGTATGTATGAAATTCGTGATGATTTAACAGAGGGAAGATGCAGTTATCAGCGCTCGGTAATTTAATTTGCTCAAGAACATAATAAAGCAGATGATTATTCGCAATAGATTCATGATCCTGAAAATAAGCAAGATTTATTACCTTTTGATTAACCAAACTTATGGACACGAAAATGAATTATTTTACTGAATTAAAAGTTCAAGGTTTTAGCTCCCATTTCAACTCGTCACGATGTCAAAAAATTTCTACCTGCTTTTGCAAGTATCGAATACCGAACTAACAATTCCCCCTTTGTTTAAAACTTTTATTAATTTATTCAGTAATTTAATGCTGGAATTACTCTATTGTTGTTTAAGGTAACAATTAGCATTTTACAGCTGTGGTGATCTGAGAATGGTAGCAATCCTCGCTCTTTTAAGTTTCACTCGAATTTCAAAGTCATTTTTCAGCACAGTTAAATTTGCACTGGTTAGGTCACAGATTTTGCGCATTTTTCTCGCTGACGTTGATTCAAGCTGAGGTAAATTATACTTAATCTTTCCAACCTATTACGAGAAACACAAAGTGCATAAGTTGGCACTCGCCTCACGGAATGCCTAAGCTGACACGCGTTACTCACGGAATGGGTAAGCTGACACTCGCCACACACGACATGCGTAAGCTGACACTCGCCACACACGACATGTGTAAGCAGACACGCGTTACACATGGAATGCGTGAGCTGACATGCACCATAAGGCATGCTCAAGCTGACACTCGTCACACACGGGATGCGTATGCTAACACGTCCCACACGCAAAATTACGCGGCAGACGTCACGCGACAATTTCTGTGCCGTCACAGACCTCCGAACATCAGTTGCTCATCACTGGGGTGGCCTCGCGCCTCCGGCTGCGCTGGGGAAGCCTTCTTAGTGTCGCCGTCGCCGCTCTGCACGCGGCAAAACTGGGCCGCTGCGTCTGCGGAAGTCGCAACTTTGATAAGCCAAGCTGAGCCGTTTGATGTACGATGATCCCTTGAAGCTGGGCCTGGCAAAGCCCCCAGTCTTGTGGGCAGGCATGAAGCGTACGCCAGACGGCGGCTAAAACCCAATTTTAGAAAATGCTCTTGCTAGAAAAAGGTACTCGAAATTAAGATCTTCATGCAGAATTTGGCCTGATTTAATATGACGCTTCTTGAAACGCAACAATGTAGAGAGGGAGGGTTTTTTGTTTTAAATTCAGACTCTTTTGATTTTATCAGCAAGAAATGTACGTTGTAGACTGCAGCACACATCCCCACTCAACAAAATCAGAAAAATTAGAAGCCAGAGTAAAAGTTGTCATAAATAGATTGTAGTTTGTTGAAAACAGAGTATGTCAATAATGTGGAAGGATTGATATTGGGATAAGAAATGAAAATTTAATTTGATGCCCATTTCTGTGACTAGAAATGCGTTATTGATTAGTTTATCCCAGAAAATTCAAATATATAGAGTTTGAATTTAACTTCGGACCTAAAGTTGAATTCTGACAAATAATGGAATGCCATAGATAAGAACAGCTTGAAAAACAAACAGTTTGATTTCAAGTGTGAATAAAAAGTTGATAAAATGTTCCGTTGCACATTGTATTTCTTGTATTTCCTTCTTGGTAGCATTCGTTTAATGTAGGAGAGATTATTTTCAGTATCCTGTTATTCATTTAAAAAGGAGTTATCGGTTTCAAAGAGTGATTATTCGAAAGGCCTCTGCGTACATGGGTATTCTTTTTATATTGGGCTTATATAGATGAGAGTAATGAAAATACGACGTATGCTTATGTTGTAAATTTAATGAAGCCTTTCACTCACTCAAATTTCAAGTTATTTTTATATATTATTTGTTATTTCGTGTTAACAGTACGTCCTTAGGAAGTCTGGCCTTAAGTAGCCTGCGTCTATAAAAACACCTTAACTCGCTCTATTTAAATTGACGAATTTAACCTAACTTTAGGTTAACTCTTATTTAAATTGAGACTTTAGCTTACAGTTCTGCGATTAAAACTTGACGCTCGTTTAATATACGGTCTTATGATCGTTTTCTCTTCCTCAGATGCTTGTTCTCATGTCGACAAATTGGCAGTGTTATTTATCATCGATTTTTACCTCATTGATTATGATGATATTTTCCTTTTTCAAAACGAATTGTTTCTCTAATCTACGAAATTTATTTATGCGAATTAATAGAGATTTATCCTGATTGTGTTGAATTTTCTCTGTATTGTTTCCTATCGCTAGAATTGCTCATGTGATAAATTCACGAAAAATGTTTGCCGAGTTGCCGATCGACGAAGAACTTCCCTTGGTGCTGAAATTCGAACACTTGCAAAAACACTATTGTTTTTATTCTAGATGAATAACTTCAATGGAATGATTAGTGCTAGAAAGTTTCATTACTGAACCATAAATTTAAAAAAGTAGGGTTAAAATTCTGTTTACATAGTTAAAACAATTCAAAATGAAATTTGTTGACGCCATATCTATGAAAAATGAAACACATTTATGTGGGACATGTAGAAGTGAATGAATGATTTAAAGTGAGCCTTGAAAACCGTTTTGGTTTAATGAGTGTCTAGAATACAAAACTAGGTGTCAATTCTATCTAATGTTTAGTGTGTGTCAACACCGGCAAAATTACAGTACATTGAATTGACGAAAATCAATTGACAATCTACAGGTTATCTGATAAGGAAAAACAATAGTTATTATCACCACCATTTTTCGATAATACTTTCTGGAGAGGAAAAATCATAACAGGGTTTTCATGTCACTATACAGAAAATCGCTATTTCTTTTCGTGACATTTTTCTTTCACATTCCCTATGAACAGAGCTCCGTCAATCCTCCTTAGTTAATTCAGAAATTTATGAGGGAATATTTTCAGTCCAACTAATTAAGAAACGTAAAATTTTATGATTTCGATAGAGCGTCGTAAGCATCAGTGAGCATCACTTACAAGGTGTACAAAAAAACAAGAGCAGAGTAAGCTATCGTAAATATAAGCAACGCTGTCAAAACCATTGAGTTTAGAACTGACGTTGTAAATTGAGTTGCTGCTTAAAAATGAGCCCATGCATTAAAAATCTCTGTGAATTAGGCATTGTAAATCTCAAGCTTAACCTCATTTAAATTCTTTTCTTCATTCAAATATTAAAGCTGAATTGACAAACGAGACCAACCAGCGTACCCACCTGTGTTTGAAAAGCATCGTATAATTGCCATCATGGGCTTCAGATCATCTGATCAGACATTATTCGGAGCAAATGTGTGCATCGGCGTGTGTTGTGATAAAATAAATTTCCCTACGAGCCTTGAATTACACCTATATTCATACTTTATTTAATTCAAGGCTTAACCTCCGTTTTCGCCCGCTTGAGACGGTCACTGGAAAAAAGCCCGCCCTTTCTCTTTCTGGGTACACTTTCTTCCTTCCATACGCCTTCATTATTCACGTATATTACAAAAGACTGCACTTTATTTACATGGGTGAACTGTCATCAGAAAGTGAATGTTCTCAATCAGATGCTAAAACGTTTTTACGTAGTTGAAGTAAGCTTTCAAATTTCGTCACGAGTTGATAAAGTTTTAATGAGAGAGAAAATGAATTTTAGATTAGAAATTCAAGTTGTGTTTATGATATGAAGAGAAATATAATTTTAAAGCTCATGCGGAAGTTAAAAGAGTTCAAGGGTGAATTTTATTAATAAGGCAAATGGAAGGCATCACGGTGATGGTAAACATAAACTAAATAGAAAGTACGACTCCGCAACGCCGCCCAAAAATGGCAGTCGGTTCCTCAGCGGCTGAATCCGAATTAGCAAATAATTCTTCAAAAGCCTCCTTCGTCATCCCTCGTTCGCCCACTGCTAGATCAAAGAGGGCAAAAGTTGAGAAGGGAGAAAACATTTCCATGGATTTGCATTAGCATGCAACGTAGCAGGAAATTCTTTTAGAGCTACTGAATGTACAGAGAACCTGCTTGTGCAGCCTGAGGCACGAATGTTGCGGGGATGTTTGGTTGGAATAACACGTCGTCAGACGTAACAGATAACTTGGGACGGCGGAATTTAATTTGTAAAGACAACATCACGCTAATTCATGCCGGCTCATTAGGTGTTTAATTAGCTTGTTCAAGATCTTACTTATATATCATCATAATGCTATAAAAGTTCTCCTAATGATTTAACGAGGATATAAAGTTATACGTGTCACAAGTGAATAATGAAGTTTAAGTAACAAAGTCATTTGAGATAATATTGTTACAGCTAGATTTACGTTCGCTTCCATGACGATCGTCTATTAAAATGGTAATGATTTGACTCTGGCAAACAGATTTGACATTGTAATTTTAGCTATCAGTGAAACGTAAAAAATTAATTCCGTACGCGCTACTGGACTTCACATAACAAGTTACAAATGGTCAAAGGAAGCTCCAGAGTCGACTTTGTAGTTGTATGAACAAGAATCAATCGTGGCGTTGTTGTTGTATGGACAGAAATCTATCGTGACGTTGTCACATGAACAGACATCTATCGTGACGTTATTGTCGTATGAACAGAAATCTATCGTGACGCTGTTGTTGTATAAACAGAAATCTATCGTGACGTTGTCACATGAACAGACATCTATCGTGACGTTATTGTCGTATGAACAGAAATCTATCGTGACGCTGTTGTTGTATAAACAGAAATCTATCGTGACGTTGTCATATGAACAGCAATCGTTTTTAACTTTATGGTACTCGAAATATAGTACTCGAAAAATATGGCACTCGAAAAAATATGTTGCTCGAAAAATTATTTTTCCAATAATTTACTGTCTTCGCACATTTACGTAGAACTAATGTTGAAGTTAGACCTAGAGTCGACATGGTTGAATATATCACCTCCCATGTGAGATAAAAAGGGCTTGAAAATATCTAATAGAATTTCATCCAACACTTCCTTTGACTGAAGTGACATCAAAATACGAGACCGATTTGAAGTTACAAACGTTTAGCATTATTATTTTTTGTATGCTTGACTGCACTACTCGTATCAGCGAGGCAACTGTGCTGTTGTTAGAATATTTGCTATAACAAATAACCTGGGTTCGATAAAGATTTGTTCCTTTCTGGGTTCGAACGTTGTGGGAAAGATAGCGGATAAAAAGACGTTCATGATGGTGCATCAGAAATGCGTAACAAATGCTGAAATTAGTAGCTGAGAATTGATTGAAGTAGAGCATTGAGATATATAATGCTTTTTACTTTTTATCTTCTCTGTGTCGTGCTTATATATTTGTTCTGAATTACTGTCTCAGAGACCAAAACAAGGAGACTTTGAATGTGAATTCATGCAACACAGCGTACACAGTTCATTTTTGGGATTGACATAAATTAGTGCTCACTTTGATAAACAACAGTGATGTTTAAATAGTTTTAAAATAGATTTCGTTTGATTTGTAGTTATTTCCCCTCTTTCAAATGATCGTGTATTCTTACAGGTCGGAGGAGTTAATAAAACAGGATCTATTTATGAATTGCACTCATTTTCAACTTTTTCTAAAACAAAACTGAAAATTTTGAGAATCTAGCTTAGGTAGCGAAACATGCTCGCAAAAATTAATCCTATTTAATGTGAGAGTCTTGAAGGCTCTACTAATAAAATTCACCAAAAATTTTTCCAAGGAATTTTAGAATCCACTCCTCTGTTACGATGCTGAAACTTGCCAAAACATAAAAGGGTTTGGTCTGTGTTTCTCACTCATTTTTGCATTCAGCACCGACTTAGAGAATGTATTAGCGAACCATGAAGCGAATAACGTGAGAATTAGCCCAATTTCATGCACTCTTACGGAGAATTTTTGCTCTTTGTTAGTTAGCGATTTTGTAAAAAACCACAGCACTAGTCGAATGAAGACGGAGATGAGTTTTGAAGTATTCTTTCCCGCACTTTGCGGATTTTGGACCGTCCTTTAGGATCTGACGTTGAGATTGATTATTGGAGAAAAACAAGAACGGGCGATCGGAGAAGTGGTGGCCGATGTAGAAGCTTCCCCGTTTTTCCCGATGTCCTTGAGAGATAGTGGAGATTATCGGGTGGACGCCACTGAAAAATTTTGTTGGAGAAATAAAGGATTTCGCGGATGAAGCGAGTTATTTCTTAGAAGAGACAGAATATCGCACAGCATATCAAAATGTTCTGTGGTAGACGCAGAAGATTTTATTAGGTATAAAACGTGTTGGAGTCAGAATACGCCTGAAAAATTGAATATCCCTCAAAAAAACTAGCTCAGCTATATCATTTTAAAGGATTGAGAAAGTATTTCCCAGTAGTGGAAAAATTTTGAATCAAAAATGATCAATTCTACATTTGATCAATGGACGAGTAAAATTTATCGAAATATTGTCGACTTTAACCGGAAACTGAATCTGTTAAGGCTAAGGAGGAGTATTCATTTCATAATGGGTTCAAAACCTTGATAGAACAATTAAAAATTGTCAATACTATTCATGAACTGAAGCCAATGCGGTTGATTTACTTAACATGTCAAACAGAGAAAATGCAGCTTTTTTTAGAGTTTAATGAGAGAAATGCAACGACATTAAATAAAATTTTTAAACACGTTGTACTTCACATTTGCTTGAGGTTAAAATAAAAAGCGAGATGTTTTCAAAAATTTGCCGCTGAAATTGCGAATTTATATTGATTTAGTTTTCGTAATTTAATTGATTGAATTCGCAGAAAAAAAATTGTATATATACCAAAAAATTTACTTCTATGCAAGTTACGCGTATATGAGAAAAATAATTCATAATTGTTCAAGAAAGTTGTTTTTAATGCAAAATCTAAACAGTTTTATAGGCACTGAGCTGATGTTTATAGCCCGGTAGGGCATCTAGTGGTGTAAGGAGTGTGTCTCATCTAACTCGAGGCCGGCAGTGCTGCAGGCTGGCTAGAATAAATGAACCTGTATTTTTATACGGTGTTTATGTTTGCTACTACGGGATCTTGAATTATACGACATTTGTTTACCACAACGGGGAGCTTGAATTCAAGCAAAAAATGCACATGGTAGGTAAAATGTTAATTTGAATAAAATTTTAACACGTTGACTGCGATGGGTTAAACTGGAGTTCAATATTCAACACAAATTTAAAGTCAATTGTGGTGAGCCTCTTTAAAAATACCAAGTATGAAGGGGATCGTGCCTCTATTTAGCTTTGATTAAGTATTTATGAAAATTGTGTTTGCGACCACTGGCCGGTAGCAGCATTATGAAAATTGCCTCCGTGTACACCGGCAGCTCAGGTCGCGACCAATGTGTTAAATTGATGAGGTGAGCCTAATAACCTTATGATGTGCTGCATGTTGAAAACATTTCGAGTTGCCGCAAGAAATATTCTCGCAATCATTGTTCATTTCACGTTTGGCGGGACAAAAAATCTTAAATGCTTAGTTAAAGTTTCGGTAGCTGGTCTGCAGTATTATTACAGACATAAGCACTACGGTTGTTTGAAGAAAATTCAAACTACATGTTTTTGTTATATCATAGCACGCAGTATTTATCTAATACTATTCTCATAAAAATAAAAATTCACAAAGAAGTGTATTTTTCAAAAATAAAATGAATTCATGATGTTCTATACTTGATTTCCGTTCTGTGCCACACTAGAAAGGCCATTCTATGCCACACCAGGAAGTGTACTTGCCTGAATTCCTGTTTTTCTGCCTCAAATTTCCACACATCTTGTGTAGAACTCGCATGGCAAATAATTCCGTCGCTTGGTTACAGAAGCTCCTTTCATAACAGCCATTCACAACAAAACAGTTTTCTGTAGCTGTCGCATTCACGACGGTAAAATTGTAGTTGTTTCTGAACATTATGTGCCCTGGAAATTAAAGCGACCAGTTCCCTGTCGCAAGTTTCATCAGCGTCTCAATTTAAATGAGTTTATGTTAGGCCTTCCACTCAAGGGCATTCGAGCAGCTTCCTAGGGCAGAAGTAGCTCAAAACTTCACGCTAAGCACTCAAAAAGAACTTTTTTCTGCCCTCAAAATAAACAGAATAATAACGCGAGTCCTCCCTGAAGGACACCAATTATTTTCTCTTCCAAAAGTTGGGGAATAATTTGCATTCGCCCGGGCAGCAAAAAAACTTGGACCACCTCAAAGAAAACTAAAGGCAAAATGCAATCAGTGTCTTCACAGTGAAAAACTAGACTGTGATGGAGAGACGAGGTAGTGCTGCTGCCTCGTGGCGAAGATTAATGTCCGTTTCTTGATCTCAAGATTATTAGCTTCTCAGGATTACATTCTGAAAAAAAAACATAGCGAAAATGCGTTGAGAAATTTAAGATGCTGATGTGCTTCGAGAAATACCATCCGTTTATTCACCTCGTAAAAATTCGAATATTTTCCACCAAAAATTGGAAAGCTGTAGGTAAAAAAATGGAGAAAAATTGATGTGCACAGTCGGAATCGAGTAGAAAATACTTTGAAATGCAGGGTAAAACAGTAAGAGATGACGGTTTAGAGTTCAATGACGTTTTAAGGTTAAAAATAGAGTTCGAGACCCAATTGTTCAATCCAGCTAGTCTACTGCACAGTAGTTGCACGAGACGTACAAGATATCGTAAATGAACAAATAGGACAGAATTCCTGAAGTTTTGCTGCTCATCACTTCATTGATATATTGCGCCAATTTTCCTGGTGACATATTATAATAGACCAATGCTTTTCATTAATCTACGCCCTCTACGTAGATCTAAGCTGTCATTATAGCGTCCATCGGAAGACTTTTCACATTTAATCAGGATAAGACGATTACTGTGCACCTCAGCAAGATGATGCTTGTATTTTCAGCCTCCGATAAATGAACTCCCTCTACTACCTCCGGTGGTCTTAGCAGTACACCATTGCCGAAGGGTGTTCCTGACCTATTCAGAAATTTACCAATGCTCTTAATTTGACAGTTTCGCAATATTCCTAAGCTATGTGGAAGTTTAGCAATATTCCTAAGCTATGTGGAAGCTTAGCAATATTCCTAACCTGTTTGGAAGCTTAGCAATATTCCTAACCTATTTTGGAAGTTTAACAATATTTCTAACCTATTTGGAAGTTTAAAAATATTCCTTACCTATTTGGAAGCTTAGCAATATTCCTAACCTATTTTGGAAGTTTAACAATATTTCTTACCTATTTGGAAGCTTAGCAATATTCCTAACCTATTTTGGAAGTTTAACAATATTTCTAACCTATTTGGAAGTTTAGCAATATTCCTAACCTATTTGGAAGTTTAACAATATTCCTTACCTATTAGGAAGTTAAGCAATATTCCTGACCTATTTGGAAGTTTAGCAATATTCCTAAGCTATTTACAAATTTTCCACTGTTCTAAGCTATTTGAAAATTTCCTTCCTCGTCTATCGTTGTCCTAAGAACACTTCTTTAATTTGCCATAGGGCTTGACTGCAATAGATTAAACTCAAGTTCAATATTCAACTTAAATTTGAAGTCAATTGTAGTGAGTAATTTTGAAAACAGCAAACATTAACTGTATCGGACCTTCATTTAGCTTTGATTACGTACTTATGAAAGCCGAGCATGGTATTACTGGTCGTTCAGTAGCATAATTGAAAATCCCATCCGTGACCACCGGCGGTCCACGTCGCGGTCGAAGTGTTAATGTCAGAGTTCATCCCGGCAGCATCCCTCCCATCCGTCATGCAATTTGAGATGCTCTTACTGCGATCTGGTTCAGGTCGTTCCTCGGGCCTCGACGTACCCTATAAGCAGGCAAACTAAAACCTGCGTGTTCCGGTTATCTGCCTTCAGTCTGCACATCCAGAGCAGATGCATTCAGAACACGTTCAGAGGCTAGTTGCTGGTAGGCTTAGAGTTAGCTTCCAGCCCATTCTCATCCTTTCCTCCATCATTGACCCCCTCGGCTTTATGCATTAAGTACATAAGGCCGAAATTTACCTCAACCAAGGGTAAATTTACCCCTGGTTGAGAACCTATGTTCTAGGTGATGCTTACATATGTTGGTTGAGCTCAAAGCAGACTCACACACGCCTGGAAATAGGACTTTTGGCGTACCTAAAAGCATAGCTAGAACACGTAAGAACTGTATATCTGTGTTATTAGGAACTGATAACTTGTCTAAATGCGTTGGTAATATTCATTACTTGCCTTAGCGCTTGAATGCTAAGACTACTAGTTGCCACTGAACCTGTAGTTAACCCTCTACCGCCTAATTTTTCTACTCATATTGCCGGTATTATAACCACCGTTATTAGACGTGGCTCTAGCATCAGGTTGTCTCCAACATCACATTAGAGACGAACTGCAACTCGGCAGTGAACTTCAAAAAATACATAAGAGCATCTACTTGACGAGAAATAAAATATACGAGCAGTTTTATTGAGTGTACCATGTGGGGAACGTGAGGCGGTAGAGGGTTAACCAGCCAGACAGCGGCATGAATTCTATTAGACCTCCGAAATTTCTGAATTCCTGTTTTTTTTCTTCATCTGATGTCGGTGAGAATCTGATGTTAGTGCTGGTCGAATGACGTTGGTTTGTGATAACAGTAATACAATTACAATAATGCCGACTTTGAAGGGTTAATTACACCGGGTTTGAGACCAAATGAGCTAACCAAATGAGTTCAACTATCAAAGAATTTTTCCTCTAGCGTCAGAGCATGAAGGCGAAAACACATCGCAAACGTAACACCTTAGAATGATCTACATTTCCAGTAGTCCAAATTTTCTCATTGTAGTGGGAGAGCGCATTTTTACTTCCAAATTGAAAGTCCTCAGCTCTTTGATCAACAAATTTAAGGCTTAAATTCCACGGTTTATTTTTGAGAAGAAAGCACCGATCACGTTGTAATGAAGTAAATATTTTCTGCAGCGTTTCTTTCTTCCTATTGCTGTTTTTTATGTTTAATCTCATTAGTTTCCCCTGGTGATCCTCATATTGTGTCAATGATTTTTCTCGCTGCTACGTAGCAGAGCCACTGCAGCTCATTTGGTCTCTGCTCCTGAGAGTGGTTCATTATTTCTGTGCGTTATTGATGCTGTTGATAGTCCGTGCGTCCTGTTTTTTGTGGTGGTGGTTTTTCCATGCACGTGTTTTTCCCTCTTTGGGCCACTGTATTTTTCTCTGTGCGTGGGCCTGTATTTTTAACTGTGCGTATTCCTGTCTTTTTCTCTGTGCGTGTGCCTATCTTTTTCTTTGTGCGTGTGCCTATCTTTTTCTTTATGCGTGTGCCTGTCTTTTTCTCAATGAGTGCGTCTCTTTATCTCTGCATGAGCTTCTGAATTTTTCATTCTGTCTGTCTTGTACAACGTCTGCCTTTCGAAAGTTTGATAGAAGTAGTTTTGTATTTTAAATTTCGTCTATTTAGTTAGTTTTTGTCCTTTGTATCACTTCATTGAGTGAAGATTAGCTTCTAAAATTTCCTTTTTGGTTTGCAGGCATACTTCATTTACTGGACTCCTCTCTTCCTGTACTCCGTTGTATTGTTCTATGCTCACAATTAATGTCAGCTCACGAGAGCTTTCATTGAGGTGGTTGTAGACTTGGTTATTTTGAAATTGGATCATTTTAATTTTTAAATTTTGAGGTTCATAAAGTGTAAAAGATCTCTGCTCTCGTTTTCCCTTAAATAGTTTTTGTGCATAACCTCAATTGCTCCTGAAGGAGGCGAACCGAAAAAGTTGTAAAGGAATGTCACAAACCTGTTACGACGTGGACGGTTACAGCGCGCGTGGTGCCCACACTACGTCCAAGTATTATTAAAGGAAATATTTCCTCATTTTAAAGCATGAGCTAAATTTAAACGTTGTACAGAGATTAGTTGGGCTCTATTGTAAAATGCTCTTTTATTCACTGCATGTGATACGACGTCTCACGCGTGCTTTCATCCAGTTCGCTTGTATATCAGTACGAGATCTTATCGTATTAATGAAGAGGATGCCATGAGAGCCGTAACCTTGACTCATTAGTTAATGTATGTATATGAACATTGATGTCGTAGACCTTCAAGTTATTAAACTGCATTTCAAATACTGAAGGAAATTTGCAGGAGTTAGATTTGCAGGGAAGACATTTCAAATTCGAAACTAATTTCTCGCTTGCCATTATTGCAGCAATGAAAACATTTACATTGTTAGTGAAATTTAAGTTTCACTTATTTCTGTTTCATATATATGAGGTTGCAGCTGAGAGACCTTGAGTTAGGTTCCTTAATTTGTGTATAACAATTCAGATGGTACTATTGCACGGTTTTTTCATGCATTCTTAATTTTGCTAATATTAAATAACAGTCTTGTTCTGCTGTTTTTATTCAATTACCAAGAACATGCGTCATTTCTCTAGCAACGATTTAAAAAGAAAAGTACTCTTTACATCTTCTAGTTGCTGACATAATTCATCGCTGATCAGCAAATCGTTTTTGCAAACAGCTGGGTTTAATTTTCTTCCATGGCATGAACAGGAGCGGTCATGAGACTTGCAATTTTAGCAACATGAAATAGACTGAGAAATGGCCTTCGAAATCAGAGTATAAAGAGAACGCGTGAGATTGGGCATCAGTCATAGGATTCGAAGATCTTTGAAGATTATTGGAAGATTGCGCGTCAATCCTCGCCAGGATTTTGGGACCATAGAATTCGAAATTTAAGGTAGCACTGCAGGAACCATAAAACTCAGGGTCGAAAGGCAAGGAATCCTGGTCCAAAGAACGGTAGAGTCGAGGGTCCTAATTTCGGTGTAACATTCTGGGAGTATGATTATGAATACTAAGGTCGTGAAGTCAGCATTAAAGAATGATAATCTCAAAAACTGAATTTTCTAAAGGGTAAAAACGAGAACTTTAATCCTTTTAATTCCTCTGTTAAAACTTGGAAGAAATCCGCAATTACGGAATGAATATTTCGTGACAAAGAATTTGAGGAGTTTGACGGTCAGGATTTCAAGATTATTAAAACTGAATTTGAGAACCAGGATTACTGGATTGTAGAAGCCTGGATTTGAGCTACAGAATGCGGCACCGGTAAACCCTGGATTTAAGGAGCAGAATAGCGGGACCAGCGTTCCAAGACCCGAATAATCTACCTGAGTTCCCATGTTCAGGGTGACCGGCACTTTGTTGATTAAACTTTCAGTTAGAGTTGAGACCGTTGAACTAAACACTTTTTACTCAGTAATCGGGTGGTCGAAAATGCTTCGTTGAAAAGTTACAACGACTTAAATTTGAAACGATTTGGAAAAAAAAATTCTACTTGTTGATTGGAAGGGAAATGGAATGCTGGAGTTAGAAAAGCATTTTATTTTAAACACTAGAAGACGAATAACAGCCATAATTAATTTATCTTGTAGAAACAGATTTTTAAATAAAGTTAGGTATTTACAAAAGAAATTCAACATTGTACTCATCTGTTGCGATACAGGCGTTCAAATGCTGGTGAAATAATTGCCGAAGGTGATCGAAGACACCAAGAGTTTCACGAATGCTTGCAGAGACTTCAACAATTCTGCAGGCGAGATGTTTCTCAGAGTGAATCGGTGACCTTGGTGGCCATGTGAAAATTTCAAATCCTCATAACGTTTTAAAGAAGCATTTTCGATCACACGGTTATTTTGTAAAAAGTGTTTATTTCCACGGTGTCTGTCTTATGTTGACGTTTGTTCAACAAATTGGCGGTCGCCCAGTACGGACATAGAGTTAACAACTAAACGCCAAGAATATTTTTGTGGTACAACCAAACATTCATCATTTCACGATGTTGAAGTCAAAAAATTTTCAAAAAATGAACTCCACATTTGTAAAGAATTACTTATCACGCGAATACTGTCCTGTGGATATTCTAATCCCTTACTGGTTCATAAACCCCTCAGGGGGATACAATTATTGTATCTATGGGAACTAGCGCTCCCAGGGGGATAATGTAAGGCCCCGAGCTAAAAGTTAGGTTGGCTTTCTTTTTGTTAAAATAACATCGGTTTTTCATAGGTTTTTGTTTTGTTATGGACCAACTTTTTTTCGGTTCACAGCTGTCCTGTTTTTTCAACACCTACTGCTTTCTTCTTCAACTTTGATCTTGTTTCATGAACTACTTTTTCATCTTACTGTTTCTGTGCGCTTTCTGCATAGATTCCACGTTCCCTTAACTCCATCCTAAATGGCGCCTTCTTCCTTCCTCTCTTTGGATCTCATTTGTTGAGGATAGGGAGGCTGAAGCTAACTAATAATCTAATCTAATCATCTGGTTCATAAGAGAGAAGATGTATAAAACTATAATAGCAAGCATGGGCTATTTGAAATAGTTGTTATCAGATCACTCATGAATAATTCCACACATTTTATTCATACTTTCCCTAAATTATCTCATCTAATCTGAACAAATCTAACTTACGCACTTTCCATGCAAGGTTATGAGCAACTAAATATTTTACAAAACACACAGACATGAGCATTACTCGCCACGCTTGCTAAACATCGGCTTGACAGAAAATATTCTATACAGAACTGGACCAAATTGTTCCAACAATTTAAGAGCTTTTCCCTGAACAGTAAACCTTTGAAGAAAATGCTGTCAACGGTCGCTGCGTTTAGTTCACTACTTTCTGTATGGTTCATTCAAGATTTATTTTTTAGACAGAGTTTTAACCAAGTCGCAAGCTAAAAGTTTATCAAATTAACGAGCTTTCAAGGTTGAAAACGCAGTAGCTCGTCGCTGTCTGCAGCGCTGAGCTTCAATTATTTGTTATTCACAAACTTGTTCGCGGAACATCAGAACAGGTCGGTCAGTTTTCTATGAAAGTCATAGAAAGAAAGTTTTTCATTTTAATTCACCGTATATTTTTCATTTGACACGTGCAGCTCTAGAGACATGAAAGGCTTGGTTCCACGAGAGTATTTTCACAATTGAGACCATGGTGAAAAATCTAGATTTTAGTGTGCAGAACATACACATTGGCTTTGCCGTCAAAATTTTTTGATAGAAAAAATTTAAATGCCTCTTGTCTAAGAATTCAAAGCACAAATTCACGCAAAAAAATGCATGATTAAATTAACAACAACGAGCTCAATAAATTACCCAAATTCATTGTTAAACACCCTGAGGATATAAATGTAAAAAATTAACTATTGATTGAGCAGTAAGAAAACTTTTGAACTGTGCATCGCGCATAAACACCATCATCTAAGACACATAAGTGTAAGCATCATGAAATTGAGCTTAAAAACTTGCATTAGGCTGGAAGTGAAGAAGCTGCAAAATTATAATACTTGACTCGAATTTATTTCAGTTTTAGAAAAAACTTCGGAGCAAAAAACGACGTTCATGCGAAAGTTTTCGCTCGAAGCATACGAACTTAGCGACTCTCTGATGAAACATTACAAATCAAACGCCTGCTCGCTGAAGCAGTTTTAACTAGCAACTCAAAAGAATTTGAGTCGCTTAACGCATTTTTCACAAAAAGGAAACAGGCAGTGTGATAGAAGAAACATTGCAGCAACACTAGAGACATGCTCACGACACTGAGATCTGCACTGATATCTGCAACGTGAAAATATAAATAAGAGTTGAAGATTGAAAGTCAAACATCATGTTGTGGTGAACTCTAACATTTGGAATTTTGTTCCCATTTTTCTCAAAGAATTTTCACATCTGCAGCTGATTGACCTTCAAAGCTAACCTTATCTATCACCGATGGCTTCGTAGCCAAGGTTGTGGAGTCGATAAAAATCGCAATCTCCGCTTGTCACAGAAGCAAAACCAGAGCCCGTGTTGTCATCTCTGAGAGCGGAAGAAGCGTCTACTTTTCCTCGCTTGAGAGGATGCACTTTTTTCGCTTTTGAAACAAGAGCATGGTATTTTTTAAAGGGAATATTGGAAATTTTTCTTCGAGTTCATTTTGAAGATTATCCTTCGAGTTCATGGGTCCGAAAATCGTCATTAAGAGTTTAAGAAGCCGTTCAGCTGAATTGACGGTTGCGCAAAAAACAGACTTTTCTTAACTTCAGTCTCTTCTTAACTGCGTCCATAAACATGAAAAGCCACAGATTTTTTTTCCAATTAACGGTCGTAAAAAAATGGAAATCAATCATTAATGCAAGGTATCTGCCAGAAACGTTGGATTTATTTCCTGTATAATTGAACTAACAACATCGTTTGATCACACTGTCAAGAAAGTCAGAGTAAATTTGGAATTTTTCTTGATTTCCAAAATTTCTTGTCATTCAAAGCATATGACTCTCTGCTCATACGCTAAGCAAGTTTTTTTTAAAATTCTCCTGTATTACCATGAAGGTTTTGAATGACAAACAGCGCAGTGAATTTCACTCAAATTCAGTTCCTGATGAACTTTGATGCAATAGAAAAATATCATCCATATTCATCCAATACAACTTACAATATGATGATAGTAAACATGATAGTGGTTACAACTCGTAACTTTCACCAAATAATTCCATATCTTCACCTACAGGAGAGGCTTGTGTCTACTGGATGCCTTGTGATGAACAACTTATTCTCAATGAATGACAGCAATCGTTCTGAGACATCTCTAAACTTGGCGAGCTCATTTACGCCGTGAGTTTCGTGCAGATGATTGGATCAGGTGTTACATAGACCACGCACAGGCCAATGAAGTGATGTGTGTTGAAAGAAGAACTTAAGTGATACAGGCATAGTTGAAGTGCCTAATGTTCCCTCATTGCAAATGATTCTGGGTCAAAGAATCTCAATGTTAGTTTTAATTAGCAGTTGATGAAAAGGTGGTGAAATTATTGAGTTAAAGCATGGGTTTAATTTTGGTGATCATTGATATCAATAATTTGATTCGCAGATTCTCTACATGTTTATAAATATAACGGGTCTATTTTGTATCCATATTGCATTCAGGTGAACAGACTCCACATTGCGTTCAAGTGAACAGACTCTACATGGTGTTCAGGTAGAACAGACTCTACATGGTGTTCAGGTGAACAGATTCTACAATGTATTCAGGTGAACAGACTCCAAACTGCGTTCAGGAGAACATTATGATTTTGCGTACTGGTGATCATTCTCTATTTTATTTGATGAGACGTCTCCTCCATATTATGTTCAGGTAAGTAGTTTCCACACGGTGTTCAGGAGAGCAGTCTCCGCATTGCATTCAGGAAAACCATCTGAATTTTGCACTGAATGAAAAATGAATGAAGATAGGGGCAAGATATGAAGAATGCCAATATTTAGAGAGTATGGCACTGTCCTCTCAACAATATTCAAACATTACTGACTTTTCTATGCAGTGATTTTAAAAATGAAAACAAAATAGACCAGAAAAGCGAATAATTTACTGATGTATTTTTAGTGAGGGGCCAGGTCTTCATTCCAGTGTTAAATATATCCTATGTGAGAACTGATCGTCTACCGCATGCTGCAGGCATTCACCCACAAATGCCAATTGCGAACGATTTTTTAATTGACGGCAAATGTTACGAAATCAAAGTCGTCGACCGCAGACACGAAGGATGGACCTTTTAAAACATTGGTACAGAGTTGAGGCTTGAATGAACAGCGACTTATAACTTCAGTTTCCCGCGTATTACAAAATCAAGCATAACCTTTTCATTTTAAACCGGCGAGCCGATTTCGGTATCGGATGAAGTATGCAAAAATTGTGTACCAAGAAGCATTCAAGTCAAGCGACAAAGAATTTTGGGCTCGTGCGGTCGAGTACGGGAAGAAAAGTGTCCCGCCAATCTGCCAATGACCCTCCAAGGCAAGTGTTTAGGGCTGTATTTCTTCAGTCCGCCAATGACCACCCAAGACACACACCTTCAGGCACTTCCAGAAAAGGTAGGAAAAAAAGTGAGACGACAGAACACCAATAACCTTCCAAGCTTTTGTAGGTGTGGACTTCAGCACCACCCAAGCCACAGGCTCATACACTTCCAGCGGAGGTAGGTTGAGGCGGAAAAAGTGAGACGACAGTCTACCAGTGACCTCCCACAAGCCACAGACTCTTTCACTTACAATCCAAAGACTCATACCCTTCCAAAAAGAGGTAGGTTGAGGAGGAAAAAGTGAGACTACAGTATACCATTGACCTCCCACAAGCCACAGGCTCATACACTTCCAGCGGAGGTAGGTTGAGGCGGAAAAAGTGAGACGACAGTATACCAGTGACCTCCGAAGCTTTAGCAGGCTCGGCCCCAGCAGAAGAGGAGGCTCAGGAAGAAGGCCGTCGCGGTTCCGGCGCTGTGGCCGGTCTTCCGGCGCCCGACGTCGCGGTCGCCGGCCAAATAGGTCCCGGGCCTCGAAGTTGCGCGGAAAAAGCGCGATGATAAATAATGCTTATCTAATTTAGCGCCGCCCTGCCCAGACAAAAGAAGTGCGGCCGAGGAGAGATCCTGTGATGAGCACAGACTTTTACGGCCGCCATCTGGACTCTAACTGATTTGTGGTGAGGTTGTGAGTTGTGGTGAGGTTGTGAGTTGTGGTGAGGCAGTGAGTTGTGGTGAGGTAGTGAGTTGTGGTGAGGTAGTGAGTTGTGGTGAGGCAGTGAGTTGGATGAGGTTGTGAGTTGTGATGAGGTTGTGAGTTGTGGTGAGGCAGTGAGTTGT
>JACJUY010003863.1:61755-76929 GCA_014220935.1 Platorchestia sp. MABIK | reverse complement strand
TTGCGTGATGGAAGAGCGTGGCTTGAACCAGACTTTGTGAGTCCTGGCTTCTATCAATTTTTCTCTTTAAAATTTTTCATTTCTGAAAGAAAAAAATTCATTTGTGTAAAACCACTTACTATAATTATCAATATAAAAATAAATTTTTCTTTTTTGTGTAAAAACGTGCCGATGTCCATGGGGGCGGGGAAGGATGCTGTCTCATTAGATGTAAGAAGGGTGATACTGTTTGTTGTTAGTTGAGGTTCCCTCTTTTTCTTGCTTGAGAAACCTTGCACTACAGGGTTTTTCTGACCTTTGTTGGATCTCTTCTAACCTTTGTTAGGTTCACTCTTAAAAATGTAAAAAGAAAGATTGTTCTAAAAAATCTGAATGTGTAAAAATATAAAATTGAAAGTGTACTTGGGGGGGGGAATGTAATATTTTTGTGTATTTCTACTTTGTAAATTGATTAAATTGATTTTCTTTGTTATATGAAGGGATGTCACTTGTCCCCTCTAGGGTGTAGACATAAAACAAATAATTAATTTTCCTTTTTCATCATAATTCCAAATAAAACTTGATTTTGGAACTTGAAAAAAGTTCTGCCTTAGCCTTAAGCATTAGGTTGCGAAGCATTAAGTGCAGTATTACTGCTATCAAAAAGAAAACTCTCTCTCCTGACTGTGAGACTGCCTTTCTAGTTGAAGCTGTCCCTCAGTTGAATGGATTGCTACAATCTTTTAGATTGCTGTCCTCTACTATTTCTGTAGATGCAGATGAAGTTGCAGAGGAAGAACTGGAGAAATCAGCTGAGTATGGAGTGCAGGTGATTGAGTTGATAGTTAAACTTGAAAATCAGATTTCCCAGTCACAGGTGCTAAATGCAAGTGATACATGTGTACCAACCGAGTCTAAATATTTCTCTTCTGATGTTTCTTTAAATATATTTAGGGCACCTCAGCTGTCACTCAAAAAATGCAGTGACAATGAGGGCTGCCACTTTAACTTCCTACACTTTCAAGAGTCTTTCACTAATGCCCTTTAGGCCTACCCCAACATGAGTGAAAAGCAAAAATTTTATTTTCTAAAAAATAATTTGCAAGGGAGAGCTCTCAGTTTAATAGAGGGACTCCGTAATGAAGAATTAACAATTCAGTCTGCATGGACATTGCTTAAGCAAGATTTCCTCAATATAGCTAAGTTTATTTCCTTAGCTCTTGATGAGGTTCTCAGCTGCCCCAGCGTTCAAAGTCTAGCGGAAATAAATTCTTTCCTCTCTAAGGTTAAATTTCGCCTTCTTGAGCTTTCCAAGTTAGGTTTGGATTTCTCTGAAGAGAAGTCTGGAAACCTGTTTTTCTCTGCTGTAATTAGAACTAAACTTCCTGAATTCTTCCTTCTGGAACTCCTTCGCTATTCTAAAGCGAGTTTTTTTTCTTTGGAAGTATTCGAGAATGGTCACAAAGTGCTCTCTCTCCTTGAAACTAAAAGTAAATCTAAACCGTCTCTTGTATTCCGAAATAGGGAAGTGGAAGTGGTGACCAGGACTGAGGTTAGGGATAAAACGCAACATTCTCCTGTGCCTTGTAAACTGCCTGTTGTTAAGGTATGTCGCTTCTGTAGCCAGGCTAACCATGCTTCATTTTCCTGCAAGAGATTTGACTCGCATGAGAAACGTGTGAAGCGGGCTGGTGAGTTGAAGTTATGCACTATCTGTATGAGCAGTAAACATTTAGCCAGCGTGTGTCCTTCCAAAGTTAAAGGTCTCCCATTTTTGAGTTCCTTATGTAAGGCTAACACGCACGTTAGCCCTTTGTGTCCCAAGTTTATTGAAACTAATGTGCTTAATGCAACATCCACTTGACGGTTAAAGGCGCGTCTTGGGTTGTGCCCTCTCTTAGCTCTTACCACCAAATATGGTGGTGTTACTAAACGCATCAACTATCTCATAGATACAGGAAGTCAGACGTCATTAGTTGACTTAGATACTCCAAGTCCTGATTATTCTGATGTAGACCTGCAGAAGCAAACTATTAACACTGTAGGTGCTTCTGTTCCGTTAATAGGAAAGCAACTTAGCATTGAACTCGTGCTTCCAGATAGTGAGAAGCATGAGCTTGATGTTTTTGCAATGAAAAATTCAAGTCTCCAGATGGGCATGAAAGATATGACGGCTAGACTAGAAACCTTAAAGACTAAATTACCTATTTCTATTTCATTTCCTGAAGTGATTAATGATAGCATCCAAGTTCAAGGGATTTTGGGTGTTGATGCTCTTCAAGCTTTTAAAGTACTTGAGCTTCAGAGTGTGAAGAACTGTAAAGTCATGCGAGTTTCCAACGGGTTTCTTCCTTTTGGGGAGTTGAAATGTTACAACTCCTCTTCAACTTCTCTTGTTGCTTATAAAACTAAGAAGCTAGATAATAATTTTGAAACTTCATTCCATAGGAATGGTAATGTTAAAACTATTAAACCTTCCCAGGTAGCAAAATTAATTGACCTAATATTGAGCCAATATACAGTCTCAATATTGACTGGATATTCAAAATGAACATTGGGGAAATACCTTATTTTGGAAAATTCGGTTTATATTGGAAAAAAATATTGGCCCAATAACAATATTATCAACCCAATATCAACTAATTATTGTATCAATATTGATTAGATAATGAGGTGTTCCCTGCAATATAATTGGACTGATACTCAATTCTTGATATAAGGTTGATATTGGTAAAACAAAATTGTCCCGATAATGATATATTCACTTCTCCAATATCAGCTATTAGTTGTCACTATGGACTTGATACCGAGGTTGTAAGACCATATGCAGCTGCTTCCGCCATTGAGTTCCTTTAGCGGCGTGAAGTGGCGGCCTTACTTATACATCCCCTCCACTTGGTATCGGTGATCCGCAGAGGAGAAATTGACAGTTTAAATCGTAAGAATTTACATTGGGGGTATATCAAAGTTACTGAGCATACATAAGTAGACTATAATTTGGGTTTGAGGGGTAACTAAGGTAAAGCACAACAAAATTTTCCTCCGAAAAATACAAGGTGGTTGGGCAACCTGTACATGCAGTTTGATCCCGTCAAGTATGCGTAATTGTTCAATATATAAACATTTATTGCTATAGTAACATATGACAAACGATTTTAGCATATTTTTTGAAAAAACTAGACCTTTGAAACTCATTGGACGACTGAAAAAACAAGAACTGTGAACCTGTGATTACACTAATTCTGAATGTACTTATTATTGTAACGTATTCACATTTCTTGATATCTGTCAAATATATCTGCACTCATTAATGACTGAAATAACTATTCATTAACTTAATTGGTACATTTTATACAAATTACTCCGTATTATTGGCGTACTATATCAACCCAATGTTTGGGCAATAATAATTTATATTTTAACAAATTTTATTAAATTGCAAGATTTTTAATTATTATGAGATAGTTTCCATTTATTTGAATATCATACATATACATATACACTGTTAGTTTAATATTAGAAATAAAACTAATTAATACATTGTCCCAATAACAAGTTTATATCATAAATAAGTATATCTTTTTTCGATATTGTCTTGTTATTAGCCTATAATTGTAATCCAAGATTACAATATCGGGTCAATAAATAATTATCAACCCAATATTAGCCTAATAATTTCTTGCTACCTGGGTTCTCTTACTCTTGACGACGAGACTAAACCGAACACTAAAAGGAAAGTTGCTAAATGCAAGCTGAACGAAAACCGTTTCAGTAATATTCTGACTAATTTCTTTGATACCCCAAAAGCGTGTGCCTCCATATTGGACGTTTCTGACGAGTGCGAAGTTCAGATGGGACTTGATCGACTCCTTGACTTATAGTTAATGGGTATTCCTGCTAAAGAGGAAGAAAATGATAAGGAATTGGAAGATTTCAAAAAAAGCATTAGGTATGAAAAAGGTAGGTATTCGGTCCAGTTACCCTGGAATCGCCAACTTTTGGCTAGAGTACCAAATAATTTTGTTTTGGCAAGATATCTTGCTCGTAGAGTAGCGAATGGCAATGCCCAAAAGGGGATCGAAAGTGCCTATAACGACGTCTTCCTTGAGCAGCTTGAATTAGGTATTATTGAGCCGATTTCTGTCAAAAGGATAGATGTGCTTGCGCACAAATGGATCCCGCATAGGCCCGTAATTCGTACGCATGTAGAAACTTCCAAAATCCGACCCGTATTTAATTGCTCTTTGAAAGTCAGTGGTTTACCCAGCCTGAATGAAGCCTCTTATGTGGTCCTAATCTGTTGAACAATTTGTTAGGACTTTTGATCTATTTTCGAGCAAATTCAGTAGTTGTTCTTTCCGATATCTTCAAGGCTTTTTTACAAGTAAAACTTGCTGGTGTCTTTGACCGAAATCAGTTTAGCTTTATTCTTTATAAAGACAATAAATTCTTATATTACCGATACACTGCTCTATTGTTTGGATTTGTTGCGTCGCCTTACATTCTTAACTATCTGCTCAAATTGCACGCTCAAACGATCACAGATTTGACAATTAGAGACGTTATGGCAAATAAGCTGTACGTCGATAATTTAGTGTTTACTACCGAGAACCCTGAACTAGAGCTTAGAACATTTCGAATCGCCAATAGTGCATTTGAGGAGAGTGGGTTTCCATTACGCAAATGGAAGTCCAATAATTCTAATCTTCTTTCTCAAATTGACCCTGCGCTGTGTAGTGCAGAAGTGCACTCCAGAGTGCTGGGTTACGACTATAACTCCTCTACTGATCTTCTTTCTCTGTCTGTGAAAAAGTTGGACTCTTCGTGAAAATCACGAAGAAAAATTTTGTCTGAAGTAGCTTCTGTTTATGACCCCTTGGGGATTTTGTTGCCATTTTCTGTGCGAGGTAAGCTTATTTTGAGGAAACTAACTTCCTTGAGGCTAGGTTGGGATCAGGATGTTCCGGAAGATTTACGTAAGGACTGGCAAAGCTGTTGTCTGGAGTTTTTGGAGTTGGAGGACTACGAGTTTCCTAGGATGACTTTGGCAGAGACTAATACTACCCAACTTATTGTATTTTGTGATGCCAGTGCTAGCGCCTTTGGTACCTGTATTTATGGCGTCCAAAAGGAACGCGGCGCATTGCTTTTCTCTAAAGTTAAAGTTGCGCCTTCTCACCTACGAACTCTTCCTTCCCTTGAGCTCTTGGCAGTGTTTCTCGCCTATCAGTGTCTTGTATCTCTTCTGAGGGATGTGATCTTTCCTTATAAAGTATCTACTATAACTATTCTAACTGATTCCCAAGTAACCCTAGCTTGGCTCTTGAGTGGTAAACCTCCGCGCAAGAATATATTTGTAAGCAATAGATTAAAAGACATAGAAGCTATGCGTAAGCAACAAGAATGTAAGACTTTGGCAGCCTTCAGCTATGAGTATGTACACACGGTGTTTAACGTAGCAGATATTCTTACTCGTGGTTTGAAGGTGTCTAAATTTCTAGAGTTTAAACCGTTATGGTTAGAAGGTCCATCATGGATAAGAGACAGTAGAGATAGGTGGCCTAAGGGTCACTTAGGATGTATTCCCCAGCAATTTATTTCTGATACGTGTATTGCCGTTAATGTCACTCCCCCAGGTGATACTTCGCTTGTGGAGCTTGAGCGCTTTTCCTCCTACCCCAGACTATTAGGTGGGGTAGAGAAGGTATTTAGAGCTGTAGCAATCTGGAAGCGCGCAGATCCGGGAGAGGCAAAAATGCGAGCATTTCTTTACCGATTTTCCTCTATGCAAAGAGAGCATTTTGCCAGCGAGATAGTGGCCTTGAAGAACAAGGATCCTCGTCCGCCTTTGCATGTTAGATCTTTTAACTTATTTCTTGACTCTCATAATTTAGTTAGATCTAGCAGCCGCATAATTTTAGCAGAGGAATTAGACTACAATACTAGAAACCCTATTCTGTTGTCTAGTTCTTCTCATCTAACCTATCTTCTGATTTTGCATCCTCATAAATCTCTAAATCATCTAGGTGTTGAATCTACCGTGCAAAAACCAAAGTTGGATGGTCATTTGATACCTCGCTGTAAGCGTACAGTTCGCAGCATTTTATCCAAGTGCATAGTTGGCAAGCGGGTGAACGCTAAAGCCTTTTCCTATCCCGACCCACCTGCGTTGCCAGACAGTCGGACTAATTTTGTAAGACCTTTCGCCACCACGGGAATGGACTTTTCAGCTCATTTCTGGGTATTAGACAGTTTTGGTCATAAACAAAAAGTAAATTTATTATTATTTACATGTTTCCAAACTAGAGCAATTCACATAGAGCTTCTTCCTTCCAAGACGCTGGAGGAATTCTGTTTTGCTTTTATTCGCTTCACGAACGAAAAAGGTGTACCTGACACAGTTTATTCAGATAATGACAAAACTTTCATAGCAGCTTCTGACCTTTTGTCAGAAGTCTTAACTTCATCCCTATATGAAGAACGTTTCAGAACCTTTAACGTTAAATTTAAAATTATCCTGATCTATAGTCCACAATTTGGTAAGATCTGGGAATATTTATTTAAATCTATAAAAGAAAGTCTGCATAAGCTCTTTGGCCGGAGCACTTGTTCTTATTCAACCTTTTTCACTGCCATTTCTGATTTCACTCTTAATCTTAATCGACGTCCTCTTTCCTACACAGAGACGGGGGACACTATTTTGCCTATTATGCCTATACAATTCCTTTAACTTTATCCTTCTTCTAACGCTTTAATTCTATCCGATGAGGTCCCTGACTTGGAAAACGAGGACGCCGAGCGGCGAAAGAGTTTGCTCTCCGCGCTTGAAAAGCGCGACGTTGTGGTGGCCAGGTTCAGGGAACTCTGGTACTCCCAATATTTAATCGGTCAAAGAGGTTCATATCCTCTTAAATCTCAGCCTCTTCACAATAAATTTTATCTGTAGGTCAGGTTGTCTTATTAAGGCATCCTATAAAACCTAGGCCGTTTTGGACTTTGGTCCGTATCATCGCGCTGCTACCTGGACGCGATGGTAAGGTTCGAGTTGTTAGAATTAAAAAGCTGATAACTCTGAGTCTGCCGTCAAGATATCTCTCCTTTACCCTCTGGAGTTAGCTGCTTCTGATACCGCTTCGGAGGAGGGGTGGGAAAGCGCAAAAGGGAGCTCTGGTGAGGAGTTACATCCTTAATTTGAGCCTCCAGAGAGTTCCATTCCTAATGAGGGTAGTTCTCTCTCTCTTGAACGCCCAGGGGATCAGCAATACACTTCTGAAAACGATTCCTCGGAATCTTCCGAAGAACCTGAAATGGAGGCAGCTGCCCGTCCTAAACGGCAGGCAGCTCGCACGCAGCGTAGCAAACTTGCTGATTTAATTAGGAGAGGTCATCTCTGATTTCCTCTTCAACTTTATCTTGCTATACTAAAAATTTAAATGCGCATAAATGAAGTGAGAGTACTTCCTATATTTCCACTAGAAAGTATTATGAATTTAATAAAATGTTTTGTATTTAAAATATATGTAACGGAAATTTCAAAATGAAAACTCCGTTTTTTTGTTTGCCGGGATTGTGTCGAAATTCTAGCCATTGCTCGAAGCTGAGGTCCTCTGCGGACTTAGTAAGGCAATATTTAATGGCCTTCCGCAGTAAGGGGCTTAGGCTGCAGTCAAATTAATTAACCTAAAATCAATAAAGCAAGTAATCCACGACTAGCAGAGCAATGGTGGGGATTCCTCACATCTTCGGTTGCAAGCGTATTTGCAAATTCCTAAAGTACGTCTGCGCTTGTTCTTCCGAGTCCTACGTCACCACAAGGGATTCGGACGAGCCAACGTGAGCGGTCGTTCGCGGCGGCCACGTTAGACAGCATCTAACCGCGACCACGGGTGCATCCAAATCTTGCGCTCCGCTGTTCTCTGGTCAACAATTCCTCGCTACCTTGGACCCTTGGTTCATGGACAGCCGGCTATATTGAGAAAAGTTCTCCTGAACATTATTATCGAAGGTGAGAATCCACTTTGCTGCCATGCTCTGCTTGTCTAATAATTATTAAGCGCTACCGACCCCTTAAGAGTGTCAGGCATTTATGTGAATTTTGTGCCCCGTTAAAATTGGGGACTTTGTTGCCACTTTATAGCCGGGTGGCATCACAGATGGTAATGCTGATATTATTCCAGTTCCTCCTCTTAATTCTCTTCTGTAGCGCAAATAGCGACATTAAGGCGACTTTTCTGTTGCGCAAGGCGCTTTTCATTACGCTGGTATCATTCTCCTTTGATGACATCTCTTACCAATTCCGGTTTAGGTTTCCAACCGTGACAGGTTTTTCATTCTTTCCATTAACCATTCTTCTTGTAAAAATTGCGTATGCCACTTTTTAGACATCGTTTTCAGAGGGCTAGCCATTTTTAATACTAGTGCAGCTAAAATATAAAAGTTAAATATCTATATTGAATTTTATGACATTCACTCAAAATGAATGCACAACCAGTTTTACGATCAAAATGCACGTCACCTCACTGCAACAAGCCAAGCAAATCGAAGCAACACAACTTACACAAGCTCACCATGAACTGCTCCTATCCCCGACTTGGCAAGGCTTCAAGTTCGTAAGATACTCGTTCGTTACGCGTTTTTAAGGGTGAGAAACAGATTAAATTCCTTCTACCCCATTCGCTAGGCGTAGTTTTGTATCTAATATGCATTTTCACATGGCTTTGACCCAAAAATTCTTAACTGCACTATTCAATTTACTCCATGAAATGATGAATTTACTTTCTTACTTTAAAAAAAACTCAGATTTAGCGATATTTCAAAAATCAAACCCAGAAACCCAGGAGGGATCGAAAAAACCAAGATCTGAATGGAAAAACCCATGAGTGGGAGCCCTGGTTTTGAGCAGCGCGCGCTCCGTGGCTCGCTCGATGCCTAGTTTAAACGCTCATGGCTCATGTGAAGCGCCACACGAGGCGTCTACACGTGAGCCTGGGACAAAATGTAGACCAGTGTAAACAGGGCTTTGGTACAGTCATCAGTTCATGGACATTGTTGAGATCCAGCTTCAGTATATATATTTATACAGATATGCAATATGCCTTTTCACATGGCTTAGACCCAAAAATTCTTAACTGCACTATTCAATTTACTGCAGGAAATGATGAATTTACTTTCTTACTTAAAAAAAAACTCAGATTTAGCGATATTTCAAAAATCAAACCCAGAAACCCAGGAAGGATCGAAAAAACCAAGATCTGAATGGAAAAACCCATGAGTGGGAGCCCTGGTTTTGAGCAGCGTGCGCTCCGTGGCTCGCTCAATGCCTAGTTTAAACGCTCATGGCTCATGTGAAGCGCCACACGAGGCGTCTACACGTGAGCCTGGGACAAAATGTAGACCAGTGTAAACAGGGCTTTGGTACAGTCATCAGTTCATGGACATTGTTGAAATCCAACTTCAGTATATATATTTATACAGATATGTGAGTTATCGCAGTCACTCATTAAATTACTTCCGCCCCGTTTTCTGTGTTCATGTGTAAACTTTCTGTGGAGACTCACTGAGCTCCTTCTTCTTCCTATCGCCGTCATGCCAGACGGACCTACAATATAATAGTTCCAAGTTTAACTATTGCGTTTGTTTTATCCCACATCTCATACTTGTAATCGTTGCCGTATTCCAAATTCAAAGATGGAACGAGGCCTTACTGGTCTAACAGGTTATGGGCCCAGTAACCTTACTCTTGATGTCAATGATGAAAGATATGAGTTGTGGGAAGTTAAATTTCGGGCCTACTTGGACTTGAAATCGTTGAATGCCGTCATTGAGGGCGAAGAATCAAGTCTGGATGTTGGGAAGAATAAGCAAGTATTTTCAGAGCTAGTGAAAAGGCTCGATAATAAAAGTCTCTCACTGATTATCCGAGACGCCTATGGAGATGGAAGAAAATCTATGAAGATACTCCGTGATCATTACCTCGGTTGCAGTAACCCGAGAATTATTTCTCAGTATTGTGAGTTGGCCGCGCTGAAGATGCAAAAGGGTGAGACGGTAACCGACTTTTTGCTGCGGGGAGAGACAACTGCTTCCTACCTGAAGAAAGCCGGCGAAAATATCAGCGATGGACTGATAATCGCCATGATTATCAGGGAATTGCCAGCCGCCTACAACGCGTTGTCTACCGTCATCACACAACGTGACAGTGCAGAAATGAATTTTTCAAAAATTCATGCAAGCACTCAAGAGTAAAGAGGAAACAAAGAAGACCCGGCAGAGTCACAGTGAAAATGAAGAAAGAGTTATGAAAGTTAAAGACACTAAAATTATTTGTTTCCTATGTGGTGAGTCAGGTCACAAGAAATTTGAGTGTAAAAGTTACAGTGCAAAGAAAAATCGGTGGTGTTCCATTTGTAAAGTGCATCTCATGATGCTAATTTTGGCCGAAAGAAATATACCGTGAAAGCGATGACAACAGATAGTAAAGATGTGAAAAGTTCTTTTTGTTTTAGGGTATCAACAAACCCAGAAAGTGATTCTGTTGCAGACTGTCAAAATCTACTGTTGGATTGTGGAGCTACTGCTCATATTTTTTGTGATAAATCTAAGTTTGTATCCTTAAATGAAAGTTTTGACCCTTGTAAGCATTTCATTGAATTAGCTGATGGTTCTAGAACGAACAATATTGTAGATTGTAAGGGTGATGCGAGGATTACCCTGACCGATGCCAGAGATAGGAAACATAGTGTTCTTTTCAAAAATGTTCTTTGTATTCCTAGTTTTAAGCAGAATATCCTCTCTGTTCAGGCTGCAATTGATCAGGGTGCATCATTTAATTTCAGTCAAAATGTTGCTAAGTTGCTTGCTTCAGATGGGACTGAATTTAATATAAAGAAATGTGGTAAGCTGTAATATCTGAATTCTGTAAGCTCTGTTGACTCTGTAAATGCTGTTGGTGAACACACTCTGGAGGAGTGGCACAATATTCTAGGGCATTATAATGTAAAAGACGTGTTAAGCCTAGAAGGTGTTATTAAAGGAATGAAAATCACCAACAAGCAAAATTTCCATTGTGAGATATGTGTCCAGGGTAAAACGTGTCAGTATAGGAGCAGAGACCCTGATGAAAAATCGAAGAAACCCTTTAGAGCTAGTCCTTAGTGACCTAGCTGGACCTATAAGTCCTACCTCTCTTGAGAATTCCATGTGTGTCATGTTGTTTGTAGATGATTTTTCAGGGCTTATATTTGTGTATTTTCTGAAAAGCAAAAGTGACTCTGTTGAAGCATTCAAGAAATTCTTGGCTAATTCTGCTCAATTTGGCTCTGTGAAGCGTTTAAGAACAGATAACGGCACAGAGTATTCCTCAAACTTGTTCAAAGATGTTGTTCCGAAGAATAAAATTAAACACGAATTTACGGCTCCGTACTCTCCCCATCAAAATGGGACTGCTGAGAGATCTTGGAGATCTTTGTTTGAGATGGCTAGGTGTTTGTTGCTACAGGCAAATTTGCCAAAAGAATTGTGGAATCATGCTGTCAGAACAGCTGCTTACATTAGAAATAGGTGTTTCAACAAAAGGACAGGCAAAACTCCTATTGAGATGTTCACTAGAAAGAAACCTGACCTAAGTAAACTGCACATTTTTGGTTCATAGTGTTTTGCCATGAGTCAGAAACCAGGAAAGCTTGACCCTAAGTCAGATCAGGGATTTTTTGTTGGCTATGCCCCGTGCAGCCCAGCTTACTTGATTTATTTCCCTGAAACTAGTCAAATGAAAAGAGTCAGATGTGTCACATTCTGGGATAAAATTTCTAGAAATGTGGTGGATGAAAATGAATTCATTGCTGTGGATAACCCTGCTGAGTTGAAAGAAAGTAGGATGACTGACAAGGCTGAGGCTGAGTTGAAACCTGGGACTGTCCCAGAAGTGATTCAAAATGAAACTCATTTAGATGAGAAGCCTACTAGAAGATTTCCTTTGAGAGAAAAGAAGCCTCCAACTTACTTAAAAGATTTTGTAGACCCAGATGAGTTGGATATCACTAATCATGTTGATTGTTGCGACAGAGCGAGCAGTATTCCTAGGTCTTACTCTGAGGCAATTTCGTCCCCAGATTCTGTTGAGTGGCAAAAGACGATGAGTAATGAAATGGCAGCTCTAGCCGATAATGAAACGTTTGAACTTGTCGAAAAGCTAAAAGAGAGATCTGTTATTGGGGGACGATGGGTCTATAGTGTTAAGTCAGGTCCCAATGATCAGGAAACTTTCAAAGCTCGTTATGTCGCCAAGGGATATTCCCAAGTAGCTGATGTAGACTTCACAGAAACTTTTTCTCCAACAGCACGTCTAACTTCTGTTAGAATGCTGATAGATGTTGCTCTGCAAAAGTTATACATTTTGCACCAGATGGATGTGTGCACAGCTTATCTTCATGCAAAAATAGACTGTGATGTTTTTGTTGAACAGCCTGAGGGATTTATTGAACTTGACAAAAATGGAGAGAAGTTAGTCTGCAAACTCAAGAAATCTTTGAATGGCTTAAAACAAAGTGGTCGTAATTGGAACAACCTCTTGCATCAATTTCTTGTTGAACAAAATTTTATTCAATCGCTTAGTGATACGTGCGTTTATGTAAGAGAAAGCGACTCTGGAAAAGTAATTATTATTGTATGGGTTGATGATTTAATTTTGGCCTCTTCTAATGCTGTTGTATTGAGGGAAGTCAAGCATCTTTTGTCAAATAAGTTATAAATGAAGGATCTTGGCCAAATTTCATGTTTTTTGGGCATTGAATTTGTTGTGAAGCAGGACTCAATTGAGATGAAGCAGTCAAAGCATGTTGAGAAAATATTGTCAAAATTTAGGATGTCTGATTGTAAGCCTAAGTCTATTTCATGGGATCCCAGTGCCAACAAGCTTGATGTAAGCGCTGATTCTAAGAATTTGTGCGACCCTAAAGTGTTTCATGAAATTGTTGGTAGTTTGATCTACTTGATGACTTGTACTAGGCCTGATATATGCTAGGTTGTTACATTACTGTCACAACATTTAACTTGTCCAACAAATGCTCATCTGAATTTGTGCAAATTTGTATTGAAGTATCTTAGAGGTACTATTTCATATGATTTGAAGCTTGTAAAATCTGAGAACCCCGTGCACATTACTGGTTTCTCTGACTCTGACTGGGGTGGCTCCTCTGACCGTAAGAGTAGAGCAGGATATGTGTTTAAATCATCTAGCAACAGTTCACTGATATCTTGAAAGTCAAAGAAACAAAATATTGTTGCTCTGTCAAGCTGTGAAGCAGAGTATGTTGCCCTGACTTATGCTGTGCAGGAGGGAATTTTTCTCAAACAGCTACTATGTGATATGGATGGATATGGTGAACCTGTTGAGATTTTTGTTGATAATAGAGGTGCTATTGACCTAGCCAAAAACCCTGTTCATCATCAACGCTCGAAACATATAGACAGAAGATTTTATTTCATTCAAGCAATCATTCAAGACAATAAAGCAGTTTTGAGATTTGTTCCTTCAGAGGAAAACATGGCTGACATGTTCACAAAGCCTGTCACTAGACAGTCATTGCTCAAGATCAAAGTGTGTGTTTAATTCTAAGTCCTAAGTTACTGTGTCTGACATGTTTTCTAGTTTAGCCCTGAGTACAATACTCCTAACGCTATTGCAGACTATGCATTATTGAGGCGTTATATATTTTTTTGTGGATCTCGTGCTCAGTGTAATCTATTGATTTACACTAATGATTTGTATTTTTGTTTTTCTACTGTTCAAGGTTCAATGAAAGGTCTGAATGTCGAAATGTTTGCTCTAATTTGTTACTATGTGAACTAATGCCTAGTGGGATGGAATATTTCAGTTGAAGGGGGTGTGTTGAGATCCAACTTCAGTATATATATTTATACATAAATGTGAGTTATCGTAGTCACTCATTAAATTACTTCCGTTCCGTTTTCTGTGTTCATGTGTAAACTTTCTGTGGAGACTCACTGAGCTCCTTCTTCTTCCTATCGCCGTCATGCCATACGGACCTACAATATAATAGTTCCTAGTTTAACTATTGTGTTTGGTTTACCCCACATCGCATACTTGTAATCGTTGCCGTACTCCATATTCAAAGATGGAACGAGGCCTTACTGAGCCGTTTTTCCAGTCATAACCCCGAGAGTTACCCGCGTAACTCTCACCGGAGTAACTCTTGACAAGATCCGAGAACGCACTGTGAACACGATTTTGGGGTTACTCAGGCTTTGTTTGTAAACAAACAATGAATCAGCTGATTAACTTCCTCTCTTATTGGAGTTGATAACGCAAGTTAAATTTTAGAATGTGATAATAATAAACATTTTTTTATACTGACGTTAAACCCCGTCAATGATTTGATGACACTGCTTCACGTTAGATATTAAAATTTACATTTAATTCTCCATTAATAGCTTTGATATATATTGTGTGTGTTTTTATTGAGAAAGTGATTTTTGATGAATGAACCTTATTCTAAAGGTTACGAATAATTGAATTCACATACATTCTGTTATATAATAGCAAAGTTTTTATTTCAATTGAGTGTTTTATTTAATTAATTATTTTATTTGTAAAATTTAAATTGAAGTTTTACCTAAGGAAATTACATGAGAAAGATAAAATTCTTTTCTCAGCCAATGCTGGTTCTAAGGTAATGTTTAGTAGTAGTCTACAAAGCTCAATTATGAAGCTTTCCTTTTGTTCATGAAGGGCTTCTTTACAGCTGATGATGGAGAGATCAACAAGTAACATAAGATTGACAGCGCTATGAAGTTGATGTCAAGATAATCTAGTGAAATAAAATTACCTAGAGTAAACCTAATTTTGTTCTTTGTTGAAGCAATTGAGTAGAGTTACTCTACAAGCCTTCATTAAAACCATTAGTTAATCTAGTTGGTAGCTCTCAATCCTATCAAAATCTTTTAATTCATCAATGTATTTCGAAGAAGTATTCTAAATGTGAATTTTTCAGGCTAGTAGATTTATCAGAGAAATAATCATGGATTTTCTTTTTTTTGCAGGCAGGCATGAGAGATACTTTGACCATTCATTCACTTATAAATTCCTCAAGATGGATAACCCAGTGTGTTTTAAGGACATCAGAAGCAGTTAGCAGTCATTTTACAAGCTCAAAAATATTCTGAAATTTTCTCCAA